>JAJPUD010005097.1:56012-170990 GCA_023553655.1 Myrmecobius fasciatus | reverse complement strand
TTCTAACAATTGGTTTATCTCCCTAGTTTCTTTCTTGTTTATTTTGTAGTTTGATTTATCTAATTCTGAGAGAGCAAGGTTGAGATCCCCCACTAGTATCGTTTGGCTGTCTATTTCTTCTTGCATCTCTCTTAATTTCTCCCCTAGGAATTTGTGTGCTATTGCACTTGGTGCATATATATTTAGTATAGATATTGCTACATTATCTATGGTACCCTTTAATAAAATATAGTTTCCTTCCTTATCTCTTTTGATTAGATCTATCTTGGCTTTTACTTGATCTGAAATAAGGATTGCTACCCCTGCTTTTTTTTGTTCACCTGAAGCATAATATTTTCTGCTCCAGCCGTTTACCTTCATTCTATGTGTCACTATGTTTTAAATGTGTTTCTTGTAGACAACATATTGTGGGATTCTGGTTTTTAATCCAGTCTGCTATCCGCTTCCGCTTTATGGGAGAGTTCATCCCATTCACATTCACATTTACCCAAGTTATGTTTTCCCCTTTCCTTTCCCCTTTCTCCCTTCCTCCCTCCTCAGTACTTTGCTTTTGATGACCCCCTCCCCCACACAATACTCCCCTTTCCTTTCCCTTTCTCCCTTCCCCCCTCCTCAGTACTTTGCTTTTGATGACCCCCTCCCCCAAACAATACTTCACCCTTTAGATCCCCTCCCCCTGTTTTTACTCCTTTCCCCTGATTCTTCTATTTTCCCTTCTATTAGTTTGTCCCTTACTTTTCCTCCTTTCCCTCCCACTTCCCTCTAGCAACAGACAAGTTTCTATGTGAAATCAAATGTCTGATATACACTTTTAGAGCCCAACCTGATGAGAGTAAGATTTACACAGTGCTCGTCTCCCTCCCCTCTTTCTCTCAATTATATTAGGTTTTCTTTGCCTCTTCAAGTGATTTTACCTTGTTTTTAACCTCCTTTTTTTTTAGATCTTATTTTCCCACTTTTTCCCTCTTTTCCCCAGTATGACAACCTTTCCCCCTCTTGTTCTCTTTTTCATATTATCAAAGTAATATTTAGTTAATTATACCCCCAAACTTTAAGTATCCTTCTAGTAGAAATAAAGTTCTCAAGAGTCCTTTCCTTTTTACCTTTTTATGCATCTCTTGAGTTCTGTGTTTGGGTGTCGAATTTTTTGTTCAGATCCGGTCTTTTCATTAGAAATAGGTGAAATTCACCTATATCATTGAATGACCATCTTCTTCCCTGGAGGATAATGCTCATTCTAGCTGGATACGTTATTCTTGGTTGTAATCCAAGTTCCTTTGCCCTTCGGAATATCTGGTTCCATGCCCTTTGATCCTTCAGTGTGGAAGCTGACAAATCCTGTGTGATTCTAATTATTGAACCTCGGTATTTGAATTGTTTCTTTCTAGCTGCTAGCAGAATCTGTTCCTTGGTGCTATAGTCCTGAAATTTAGCCACGACATTCCTTGGGGTCTTAATTTTGGGGTCTCTTTCAGGAGGTGATCGGTGAATTCTTTCAATGGTGATTTTGCCCTTTGATTCTACAATCTCAGGGCAGTTTTCTTTCAGGATTTCCTGGAAGATAGTGTTTAGATTCTTTTTTTCATCATGGCTTTCAGGAAGTCCAATAATCCTTAGATTGTCTCTCCTAGATCTATTTTCCAAGTCAGTTGTTTTTCCTAGGAGATATTTCATATTTTCTTCTAATTTTTCATTTTTTTGTTTTTGTTTGACTTATTCTTCAAGTCTTAGTGAGTCATTCACTTGCATTTGTTCAATTCTTATTTTTAAAGTGTTGTTTTCTTCAGTTACCTTTTTAAGTTCCTTTTGTAACTGGCCAATTTGTTCATTGCACTCTTTTTCCACTTCACTAATTTTATTTCTTAATAAATTGGTGTCTTTTTCATATCTCTTTTGCAAGGCATCATATCCTTCTTGCAAGATACTGTATCCTTCTTGCACTGATTTCAGTTTATTTTCCCATTTATCCTCCAGCTCTCTTTTGAGGTTCTTTATGCAGTCTTCCAGAAAGGCCTTTTGAAAAGGGGACCAGTGATGGTCCTGGCTGATGTTCTCTGGATTTTTGTCTAAAGGAACCTCTGGCTCTGGGGTCGTTTCTTTGCCTTGATAAAAGCTGTCTATGGTGAGAGCTCTCTTTTGCTTCTTCATCATATTTTTTTTTTTTAGACAGTGTGGATATCTCTTTAAGGTAGGGAAAAAAAAAGCAGCGGCTGCAAAAAGCTTTGCCCTGGTGCACTTCGGCGAGTTGACTTAAGGTGCTGGGCCGGTGGGGGCTAGGACTAAGTCCGAATTACTCCTTAAACAAGGCAAGTCTGCCAGAACACCTGCCCCCAATCAGGGCAGAGTGTCCCGAGTGCCTCAGATAAACTCCAGGTGTTTGGAATTTGGAGTTTGGAGTTTGGAATTTCTTCCAAGATGAGCTGAGCTGAGTCCCACCCTCACTTCCGGCCTGCACAGTTGTCGTCTATTTATCTCTCTGTCCGAGTCCGACTAACCTGATATGAAGTTCTCCAGAGAGCCGTGCCCAGATATTTCTGAGTTCGTTGACTTGAAGATCAGTTCAGAGGCTTATTTTATTGTTGATTTGAGAGAAGATCGGAGGAGAGGCAGAAAGTCACCTTTTCACTCTGCCATCTTGGCTCCGCCCCAAGCATACTTTATTTTAATGTTAATTTTTTCTCCTCTTCTAGATTGTTTTTTACTTCTATATATTTACATTTTCAAGCTATTGTTCTTTTTTTTATTTCTTTGATGCGACTTACTATTACAAAATTTTCTATTCTGCTCATTATTTTTGCTGTGTAGATCATAAGTTCTATTTGCATTATTCTCCTTTCTCTTTTGAACTGCTCAGAAACAGCACATTGTGGTTCTGTCATCTTCCCATTCCACAGTATTCTCTGACTCATTAGGTATTGGGTCATTTTTCTTTGTCTTGTAGTATTTGTTTACAGATGCCTGAAGTTGTTTACTAGATCTGGAAGTAAAAATTTCCTCCTTTTGTTAATGTTTTCTCTGTTTATTTAACTGTTTATGTCAAAGGTCTTGAGTTTTCTTCTTCTTGAAATTTTGTTAATTTTACCCCCTCTTCCAGATTTCCCCATATTTATTTTCTGACTATCACTTCTAATGGTGATTACCTTGAAGGCTGAGTCTCAAAGTGTCTCAATTTTCTCCCAGGTTGGGTAATTCATGTTTCATCAGCCTTAGTCTCTGCCCTAAGTTACTTTTAGATAATCAAATTGACCCCAGCTGGATGCTATGCTCTTTCCTATATATATATATATATATATATATATATATAGATTTAGATTTTTTTTGGAGTAGGGTGAAAGAGGACATTTTTTTGCCTCAATTGTCACCTAGCCTTAATTACCGAATGGGTACGGTCTCAATCAATCTGAGACTTGTTGAAGACTTTAACTTAAAAAGACCAAGGGCTCCCATTTCATCCAGGGCAATGTCCAATCATCTTGATTCATATCTTGACCTTGGACCCAGATGGCTTTGGAGGAGAAAATGAGGCAGGTAACTTGCATAGTCTTCCCTCACTTAAATCCAATTCATGTGCATGCCATGGTATCACTTTCCTGATGTCACAGTCCTTTTCAAGAATGATGGATGAACAACAACAACAATAACAGAGTGTTATACAGCCTTCTCTCATACATTGTGTCCTTTGCTGGTGTCTGTCCTGTTCAATTTGTTTTTTTGTTCTCTGACTGGGCACTGGCAGTAAAGAAGCTACTATACTGGTGCTATGGGATTATCTGTCCTGGCACCAGCAATTCAAAGTCTTGCAACACTGATACTACAGCCTGTATTCCTAAAAGACTTCTGGCTGTCATATTGCCCAAATAAACTCCCACAACTTGGAGCCAGGGACTCCAGGTTACTAGAAAAAGGGAAGAATTGCTGGAGTTTGGGGTTGAAGTTTTTTTTTTTGTTTGTTTATTAAAGTTTTTTATTTACAGAACATATGAGTAATTTTTTTACATTGACCTTTGCAAAATTTTCCCTCCTTCTCCCCACCCCCTCCCCTAGATGGCAGGTAATCCAATACATGTTAAATATGCTAAAATATAAAATATATGATAAATCCAATATGTGTATACATATCTATACAGTTGTCTTGCTGCACAAGAAAAATAAGATCTAGAAAGAGAAAAAAAAAACAACCTAAGAAGGAAAATAAAATGCAAGCAAACATTCACAGAAAGCCTTAAAATGCTATGTTGTGGTCCACACTCAGTTCCCACAGGCCTCTCTCTGGATGTATATGACTTTCTTCATCACTGAACAATAGGAACTGGTTTGAATCACATCATTGTTGAAGAGAACCAGGTCCATCAGAATTGATCATCATATAGTCTTGTTGCCGTGTATAATGATCTTCTGGTTCTGCTCATTTCACTCAGCATCAGTTCATGTAGGTCTCTCCAGGCCTCTCTGAAATCATCTTTTTGTTCGTTTCTGAGGTGAAGTTTTGTTACAAAACGCAATCTGTGTGTGGAGTCCTTGGGGGTCTGCTAGTACTGGTTCGCTAGCATGGGGGAAGGGTCCTGAGAGAGCTTAGGGTTAATGAGTGTCAGTTCATGAGTTGTTTTTTTTTTTTTATTTTAAATTTTTTTTGGATCCTGGTGTCCTTGAGATTATCAAGACAGCAAAAATTGTTTTATGTTCAACACCTAATTTCTGTTCTGGAGAGGTTTGAGAGTTCGTAGGAATCAGAGAAAATATCAAATCCTCTATCTTGTTGTTCATGTGACCCAGAAGTCCAGCAAATGGATAATTGTAAGTTGAAATTTACTAAAAGGTCACTATGTTAATGGCAAAGCTAGTACTAAAAGCTTGGTCTGTAGATATCCAGTTCAGTGCTTATTAGTTACTAACTTTCTTAGTTTTTTGCTTTACATGGTCTTTCTTTGTTTTCACATATCATTTGCGTCTTTCCCCCAAAGTCTTTTCTCTTGTCCCATCCGTTCCTCTAATTTTTTCCCATGAGTCTTATTTTTTTCTGTGCAAGTTAAAAAGACTCATAAAAAAGAAACACCTTGATTTGAAAAAGGAGCTGTTGGTATCAGGCAGTGGTATGCCTGCTGTCAATTAGTCTAATTAATGGCAAAGCCTAATTATATCCTGGGAGGAGAGGCTTATCTCCAAGGTGATGTCTTTGAGGGAAAGAGAAACAGTTAGGAAAGAAAATGGATAGGGGAGAAACTTGTTCTGGAGACCCAACTGAGAAATGTAGGTGGGAATTGAGCTTCTCTTTGAGCAGATGGATTTCAGCAAGAGAAAATGTTGCTTTTGGCATTATCTCAGAGGCCTAGAGAAGGTTGTTTTACCCTGGGTCACATTCTTTCCTCCTCTCCTTGGGATGGCCCCCTTATTTATGAACAATTGGAAAGATCTGGTACCATCTTTCTAAGTACATCATTGCACAATGTGCCCTTCTATTTAGCAGTGAGCCTTTGTTTCATGGCTGGGCTAGTGTGAACACAGGATTACAGGTCTAGAGTTGAAAGAGGCCTCAGAGGTCATTCAGTTTGATCTCTTCACTTTACAGATAAGGAAACTGAGGTCTAGGAAGAAAATGACTTTCCTAAAAGTCACATGGCTGGTTGTGGTAGCACTTGTTTCTCCTTTAGGTTTTTTGTTTAGTTTGTATTTAAAAAAAAAGATATTTTATGGAAAACAACATTGAACATCAGTGTAAACTAGGCAACTTGTTGCAGTCATTATTAACATGGAAATTAATTAATTTCAATAAGCTAAGAATGATTTTATATATTATGCTATATATTATATTATGTTGTATATATGTATAATTATAATAAATGTGATATTTCAGAATTTCCCTCTACTTCACTATTGTTTATTCTCATCTGCTTTCTTGGGGCCATGAATTGTAAAGCTCTATTTAAGGAGAGATCTTAGTTTTTATTTCTCATTTTTCACTTTGTTGCATTCATTACCTTGGAACTTCTATGTGTAAGGCTTGAAACAAGGACTGATTTTTTTTGGTATTTGTATTCCTGAGGGCTTAGAACAATGTCTGGTACACAGAAGGTGCTTAATTAATGTTTATTGACTATGTGATTATAGCTGTTTTCTTCATTCTTTGAGTTCTGCTCCTTGAATTTTTCATTTTTTTCCCTCCACAAAGATCTTCTAGATGTCTTATATTCTTTCTACTTGTTGGTCTTCATTATTGTCTTCCAGTTAGTCAGCCTAACCAAAGGGAAAGGAAGCCTTCTAGGTTCAAGTTTCACCTGTGACACTTGTTTGCTGTGTGACTGGGCAAGTTTTACTCATCTTCTAAGAACCCTAAGTGACTTGGTAAGGTTATAACATGCAAAGTAGATGCCATCTACACTGGTGGAAGGAGTTTTCTCATGAGTTCCCTATATCATTGAAATACAAGTTCAGTACTGTCCTCATCTCATTTAAGAAGTTTTTATTAATAATCTGTTATGGGCCCAGCCAGGGGCTAAATGATGTGGTTATTCAAAGAAGGAGAAAACATGCCTCTAGGGGAGATTACAGTTTGGTTAACCATCAGAGCTGACTTTTCAGGCCTTTAATAAGATAATTATGATTTAGGAGACATCAAGAAGGTCTACATTCCCCAATGAAAATGTTTCTCTTTTCCAGATGTCACAGTACCTAGAATTCTACCATTAAAGCTTCATTATAATGAATAATTGATAGCAGCCTGGAGTCAGGAAAATCTGAGTTCATGTCCCATGTCTGAAATTACAGTGTAAATGTGGAGAAAGTCATTAAAACTTTCTGTGGCTCAGTTTCCTTCTTTGTAAAATGTGGATAATAATACCTGTGATATCCACCTGCCAGAGTAGTTGAGATAGTCATACAAGACAAATACAAAACAGCAGACTTTAAAACATTATATAAATTTCAGTTTTAGTGTAAATAAAACATAATTTCCTTGGGAACAGTGGTTAGGTTTTTAGAAATAAAGACCAGCTCTTTGATTTCTTTAACTATTGGAAGGGAAGTTCCTTCTACCAATGAAATTTGGCACCTTCTCTGAAACTCAGAGGTTTAGGGCTTTTCCCTCTTTTTTTTTGACTCATTGGATTTTAATTTTTTAGGGTTAAGGAATATCTTCTCTCTTGAAGCATTCTCTTTGTTTTTTTAAAAAAGAAAAAATATTTAAAAAAACATTAAGAAGCATTAATTGTCTCTCCTTTTATATTTGGGGGTAGGAGTGGGGAAGAGAACGAAAACTCTCATAAAATATTCATAGGAAAGTAAAATAAATCCCTACATTGGCCATGTCACAAAATGTTTCATCCTTCATCTTGAGTCCATCACATCTGTCAGGAGACAGATATCATTCTTTCTGGATCATGTGGAATAATGATTGGTTATTGTATTGGTCAGAATTTTTAAATCTTTCAAAGTTCTTTGTCTTTATAATTGTTCTCCTGGTTCCACTTGTATCAGTTCATACAAGTTTTCCCAGGTTTTTTTAAAACCTTCTCTATTGTCATCTTTTGTGGCATGAAAGTATTCCATTACAAGCATATATCATAATTTGTTCATGAATACTCCTTTAGTTTTCAGTTCTTTGCTACTTGGATAATATTTTCCAACTTTGGCAAGTGTGCTATAAATAATTTTAATATACAATACTGAGCCAAAGAGGTCAAGGAAAGAGGAAAATCATTCTCTTTAAAAATGTAATTACTCCATGGCAGGGAAACAAAATAAGTCAGTTAAGATCTTTGTGTGAACTATTTTGTCATTATTACTATCAATGTACAAAAATAAAATGTGTAAAGCCTTGTATTAGGGAGGGGACAGAGAACTATAAGAGTCTGGTGGTTCTCTTTCATTATTTATATAATCAATTGCTTTCTTCCTTCCATCAGGAAACATTTGGTACTCAAGGGGACTAGAAGCTGAAGGAGAGAGTGGGGAGAGGGAAACAGGAAAGGTGCTAGTAGAGTTTGGGAGGCAAAGCTTGGTTTGTCATTTTTGCTAAGAGCCTGCTTTCTTGGAGAGATAAGATAAAGATTTGTGAAATAGTGAGGGTGAATGCCAGGAAGACTTGTGGGAATGCAAATAAAAATGTTCTGGTCTGACATTAGTCTGGGAAAGCTCTAAATGGGAGAGGGGAGGGCCTTAAAGAAACTCTTGAAAGATGGTTTGGAATCAGATAAAAAAAAAAAAGGGATGGATCTCCTGGGAAGGGAATGAGCTTGAGCAAAGGCTTATTCTTGGGAAGAGCATGATGTTTGTGATGGAAGGCATTAATGAGAGACTGAATTGGATTTTATTTTATGATATGGGGGAACCCCAGCAGGAGGAGGAAAAAGACAGAACAATTTGAACAAAAAAAAAAAAAAACAAAACAACATTTGATGGAAATTATATTCTAGGAACACTAGTTCTCTAATTCTTCAAATCCCTCAATTCTGGTGCCTTCCATCTGCTGATTGTTTCCTGTTTATCCTGTATATAGTTTGCTTTGTATATATGTGTGAATGTTGTTTCTCATTAGATTGTAAGCTCCTTAAGGGCAGAAACTTGCCTTTTGCCTCTTTTTATATCCCTTACTCTGTGTCTACCACAAAAATAGGCATGTAATAAATGTTTATTAATTATTGATGATTCTGGTGGTGTTTGTAGACTGGGGAAACTATTGGTTTCCTTTGCCCAAGGTTGCTGGCAGGATGTGATAGGAAGAATCTTAGATTTGGAATCAGAAAAGTGGGTTTGAAACCTGTTTTTGGTCCTTTTGAAGCTATATGACTCTGGCCACTTAAACACTCTTGAGTCTTCATTACCTTATCTGTGTCGTGGGCACAATGCTACTTCGAATACTTAGCTCTCAGGATTGTTATCAGCAAAGTCCAGACCTGCATCCCACCAGATGTCCCACAGGTTTTTCAAGCTATACATGACTCCTCTTCCTCCTTTCCTCCTTTCTGCTGAGGACATAATTAGTTTTTAAGTCACAATCAACCCCGGGGTCTCACCACTTCCTTTTCCCTTAACTCCTCCATCCACTCTGTTGTCAAGACTTGTCAGTGGTACCTCCATAACATGTCTTATGTCCATCACTTCCTATGGTTACCATCATGATTTAGGCCCTTATTTCCTCTCGCCTGAACTATAATTAGAAGAAACTTCTATTTGAATCCCATTTTCACCCTCCCTATTCTTTAATCCATCCATACAACTGTCAAAGCCTGTAGATAGACCTACCCATACTCTTTAAATTTCACTTGTTTTCTGTTTCCTTTAAGATAAGATATAAACTCCCTTGTTTGGCATGTAAAACTCTTCACAATATGGCTTTAAGCCAAGAATTTTTAACCTGGGGGCTGTGACCTTGTTATATACATATTTACATTTATGTATCTATATATTATATAAAAAATTTATATTATACAAATAGTCATATAAGCATGTTATATATATATAAACATGTTATATATAAAGTATGATTATGTACACATCTATTTTGTATGAATAAGCACAAATATATGTATATATTTACAATATAGTTATGTTTACCTATAACATGTACCAAATACACACATTTATGTCTACACACATGTATCAAATGTACACATGCATTTGTGTATTTATGTATACAACACATATTGAATATATACATATAGTTATATGTTTATACATAACTCACATGTGTCAAATATATAAACACATATATTTAGATATTCATGTACATAATACAAATATATACATATATACACATATAGTTATGTTTATATATAACACGTGTCAAATTTTTATATACACATTTACATATTTGTATATAACCTGTAAAATATATAAATATACACATAATTATGCATTTATATGTAACATGTGTCAAATATATACATATATATTTATGTGTGCAATACACATCAAATATATAAGCAAATATATGCACTCATATGTTTATTATAGGACACACATATTTATGTATATGTATTTAGTAATATTTTTCAATATAATTTTTTCCTTTCTAATCCTATATATTTTATTTTACTCATTTTCAAACATATTATTCTGAGAAATGGGCTATAGATTTTACTCAGCTTGCAAAAGGACACAAAAAAGATAAAGATGCTTCAGCTTCAGCTTATTATTATTATTATTTTTTTGATAGTATGAGAATGCTTGTATTACTCCCCTCATGCACTTTATGCTCCTTCCAAACTGGTCTCATTCTATTTCTTTCTTCCTTGGAATCTCAACATCTTCTCAATGCTTAGTTCTGGTGTCGGAATGGTGTCATCCTCAGCAAGTCTGTTCGAACATTTATTAAGCACCTACTATGTGCTAGGCATTGTGCTAAGCACAGATATAGATAGGATCTCAGATAGGAGGCACACAGATTTAGACAGGTTTCTTGAAAAAAGGTAGGCTTTTAATTGATCTTTAAAGAAAGCCAGGAAGCCAAGTGGAGGTAAGGTGGGATAATTTGCAGAAATGAGAGAGAGCCAGTAAAAATGCTCAGAATAAGAAGATGAAAAATCTTGTTCCAGGAATATCAAGGAAGTCAAAGTCATTGTATCACAGGTAGGCCAGGCAGAAATAGCCAGGTAAGTATAGTAAATATAGTGTTGCACTTAGGATCAGGAAAACCTGAGCTCAAAAACTTCAGACTGACTAGTTGTGGGATCCTGGAAAGTTACTTAATATCTGTCTGCCTCAGCTTCCTCATCTGTAGAATGGGGATAACCATAGCACCACTCCCCAGGATTGTGAGGATCAAATGAGATAATATCTGTAAATCTTAAAATGCCATGTAAATAGTATCATTGTTATTTTGTTGTTATTGTGTGAAGGGGAGTAAAATGTAAAAAGACTGAAAAGGTCCAAAGGAGCCAGATTTTGAAAAGCTTCAAAAGGTGAATAAGAGGTTTTTTATTTGATCTTGAAAGTCACAAGAAGCTACTGTATTTGTGGGGCAACACAGGCAGACTTGTTTTTTTAGGAAAATTATTTTGACAGTGAAAAGGAGGACAGGCTAGGAGGAGCTGGTGTTTTTTCCTCCAAATTACCTTTTCATTCATTATGTAAGCATTTAGTATTATTTGTGCATCTGTAGAATGCATCCCAAAGAGCTTCTTCAGGGTAGAGAGTTTTTATTTTTGGACAGGTTTGTCATTTTACTGGGAAACTTCATGAAGAAACTCCTACTGGGACAGATTGGCATATACATAATCTGTAATGCTTTGCCGAGTGTCCATGGACATTGAGAAATAGACTTGCCCAAAGAACACAAACATCCAGTATGTGAGAGAAGCAGGATCCAATCCAGGTCTGCTCTCTTTGAGTCCATCTGTTTCTTTGCTATTCTTCGATGCCTTGTGTGGAATAAACATTTAAAACACACTTTTTGAATCAAAATTGAATTGAAAGCTTTGAAGCGCTATATCAATGTGAGCTGTAATTAACAACACAACTGTGAAGGTGTTGATTTTCTCAGGATTTCTTGCTGGGATCATAATCTTGACTCTCTTTGTCTTATATTGATTTATTCTGTCAATCAGTTCCTGACACAGACCCTTACTTGTTCTGAGCTTTGTCCCTGGAGACTTGGAGGACTGAAAAGGAAGGAAGAAGAAGTTTGTAGTTCAAAGCAAAGATTCTTAACTTTTGCATTGTGAATTTGTTTTAAAAATACTTTGATAAATTTCAAAATGATGCTTTTCTTTTATATTCTTATATATTTTATTATTTGACTACATTATTCTGAGAAGGGGTCTATAATAGTAAAGAGTTAGAGCCTAATCAATCAGCCAATTATTAAGTAAAAAGCATTTATTAAAACAGCTAACTTGAGCCAGGATCTGGATATATCAGAAGCAGCCCCTGCCCTCAAGAAACTTACATTCTATGTGAGAAATAATTTTGGCACATATGTGTATATAAAACAAACACAATGCCTACTAGGCAAAAGGGACAGCTTGTAAATAGGCAAGATTAGAGAAGGAATATGGTATGTGAGCAGCAGTAAGTAGGCTAATCCTAGAATTTAGGAGGAAACTATAATAAATCTATAAAAAGACTGGAAATATACTGCAGAGATCTTATTTTATTTTAGTTTTTATTTTTTTTGTGCAGATGTCTTTAAAGGGCAAAAAAGAGGAATTTGTTTCTATCCTTGAGGCAGTAATGATAAGAAATTTTTGAATCGGTAAATGATATGGCCATTTGTGTTAGAAATATTAGTTTGGTATTTGTATAGAGGATAGATAGGAGAAGAAAAAGATCTGAGGCAGGGAGACCAATTAAAAGACAACCATAATAGTCCAGGCCAGAAGTGATAAAGGCCCGAACTAGGGTGTAGGCAGACAAAGGGAACATAAGTTGTGGTGTCAAAATGAGATCTGCGAATTGATTGCATATAGGAGGAATGAGGAAAAAGAAAAATCAATAATGACACTGTGGTTGTGAACCTAACAGACTAGAAAAATGGGATGCATCAACAGAAAGGAAGAAGGTCAGAAAAGGGGAAAGTAGGAAAAGGATTAAGAAATTAGTGTCATGAAAACAGCAAGAAGAGCACATCCAGAAGGAAAGGTAAATGGCTTTGGTTACTATAGGGGATTTAGAGCTCAACAAGACTCCTTTTCTAGTTTATTAAGGACATAAGAAACTGACAGGAATATTTCTTTTAAAATTTTATTATTTGGGGAAGCTAGTTGGTGTAGTGGATAGAACACCAGCCCTGAAGTCAGGAGGACCTGAGTTCAAATCTGGACTCAGACACTTAACATTTCCTAACTGTGTGACCCTAGGCAAGTCACTTAACCCCAATTGCCTCAGGAAAAAAAATTGAGTTCCAAATTTTCTCTTTTCCATCCCTCCCATCATTGAGAAGGCAAGTAATTTGATAAAGGTTGTACATGTGCAGTCATGTAAAATGTTTCCATGTTGTGGAAGAAAACAGACTAATTAAAAAAATAAAGAAAGTTTTAGAAAATAGTATGTTTCAATCATCAGTTCTCGTTTGGAAGTGGATAGCACTTTTCACCATAAATCCTTTGGAATTGTCTTGGATCATTGTATTGCTGAAAATCGCTGTCATTTTCAATTGATTGTTATGCAATATTGATGTTACTGTGTATATTGTTCTTCTGGTTCTGATCACTTTATTTAGCATCAGTTCATGTAAATCTTCTCAGATTTTTCTGAAAGCATCCTGCTCATCATTTCTTATATATGTTATTTCTTTTTATATGACTATAGATAGTTTTAATTTTTTGTCTGAAAACTGTATGTTCATATCTTTGACCATTTATTGACTGAGGAATGACTATATTCTAGCAATACAATAGTATTCCATAAAATTATATGTCAATCATATAGTATCATGTACAATCACATATCACAACTTGTTTAGTTATTCCCCAGTGATGGGCATTCATTCAATTTCCAGTTCTTTGCCACCACAAAAAAGCTGTCATAAATATTTTTATGCTTTGTAGTTCCGTCCTCTACACATCGTCACCCCCTTTAAAATTTTTTGTCTGGGATATAGACCTACCTAGTAGTGGTATTTTTGAGTCATAGATTAAACATAATTTTATAGCCCTTTGAGCATAGTTCCATATTGTTTTCCAGAACAATTGAACTAGTTTACAACTGTACCAACAGTGCATCAGTGTCCCAGTTTTCCCATATCCCTTCTAATATTTGTCATTTTCTGTCATATTAGATAATTTAAGATGGTACCTCAGAGTTGTTTTAATTTGTGGTTCTTTAATCAATAGTGACTTAGAGTATTTTTTAATATGACTATAGATAGCTTTGATTTTTTTAATCTGAAAACTGTATGTTCATATTCTTTAACAATCTATCAACTTGGGAATGACTATATTCTCATAAACTTGACTCAGTTCTTTATATTTGAGAAATGATGCTTTTGTCAGAAAAACTTGCTGTAATTTTTTTCCACAATTGATCAACTATGATGGACTCTTTTCAACAATGAAGTGATTCAAAGCAGTTCCAATAGATTTGTTATTTTATTTTAATAATTTTAATAGCTTTTTATTTTTCTAAATATATGTAAAGATACTTTTCAACATTCACTTTTGCAAAACCTAGTATTCCAAAATTTCCCCTCCCTTATATCTTGCCTCCTCCCATAGACAGTAAGCAATCTAATACAGGTTAAATATGTGCATTCTTCTAAACAGATTTCCATATTTGACATGCTTCACAAGAAAAATCAGATCAAAAAGTGAAGGAAAAAATGTGATAAAAAAACAGTAACAACAAAAAAGGGAAAATACTATGCTTTGATCCATGCTGTTTCTATAGTTCTCTCTCTAGATATCTGCTTATATAGGGGATGATTAATTGGAATGGCCAATGGGAGTGGCTCTTAAATTTATAGTAATCAATCAGATGGGCTTTGAGGGTCTCAGGGTCTCTTTGAGATTTGCCATTTTTTCTCCTCTTCTTGTTTACTCTACTTAGGAAGGCTGCTTAGCTCATGGGGGCCCAAGTGCCCTATGCATAATTCTCAAGCAGCTGGAGTGAATAAGGTGGGCAATCCTCTTTTGCTGGTGAGCAGAGAGGCCAAGATGGGAAAGAGCCAGAGGTAAATGATCTAGTTCCTATTTAGCAATTAGATCATGTTCAAGACCAATCTGTCTGATCTTCTCTGGTCAGGACCTTGGGGGATTGTCAACTTTCTCATTAATGAGGCAGCTGGAAGGACAGAAACAGAGTATGTGCTGAGCGCTCAAAAATCTCTTGGCACAATGAGTTAGAAGCTAAGCTGACATTGGACAGCTGTGCCAAACAGCAGACCAGGCTGTGCTAAGGAGCAGAATTACAGGTGAGGGTCCAGGGATCTTGGAAGGTTCCCTGACTGGCAATATTTCCCTTGTTCCCTGACTGATATAGAAAATTGCTTTTCCAAGGTTTTCATTTGACCATCAACTATATTTTCACTCAGAAGTTCCCCTGGTTGGGGAGGTAAGGAAAGTTGAATGGGGGAATTGGACCATAAATACTGATCACCAGTTGGTTTTCTTAGTGTGAATGAGTACTTTCCTGAGGGTAAGTTTTGAAGAAGAGTAAAATAGGAGAAAGCAGCAGAGTGGTAGGAAAGAAATTGAGGCAGCTGAGCACTTAGCTGAGTCAGGAAGATATGAGTTCAAATCCAGCCTCAGATACTTACCAGCTGTGTAACCCTGGGCAAGTCATTTAACCCTGTTTGTCTGTTTCTTTACCTGTAAAATGAGTTGAAGAAGGAATCTTTGCCAAATATCTTTGCCAAGAAAATCCCAAATAAGGTCATAACTGAACAAAAATTGTTATTTCACAGAGGCAAATATTACAAGAAGTATCATTCTCATTTTACTGAGGAGCTCGAGGCTCAGAGAGACAAAGTGATTTGTCTCTAATCGTATGCATAGTGTCACAGGTATGGCTGAAATCTTGTTCTTCTTATTTCTAAGTTCAGCATTTTATTAACTATGCCATATGGATTCTCACAAAGGAATGGCTGTCTAATCATGGAATTCCAAGCATCGGTTTGTGGGCTTTTATTGGTAAGGAAGCCATCTGGCACTTCTGTAATAATACACAGTATAATCTTAGAGTAATTAATTTTTAAAAATAGAAATACTTGATATCACTTTAATATTGTCCTTAGGGGCCATCCCAGGGGACTATTTTATGTGGAAAATCCAGATAAGACCTACTTTATGCTCGATAACACCCCATAGTGATTAGGTTTTGTTTTGAGACTTCTCTTATTCCTAATTCGCTAATTACAATTTCTCAACCCCTGTGAAACAAGTGTAGGCACTCTGGGGTGTCTCAGAACAGGCTTGAGGGGTTAATGTTCAAGACAGTATGAATTGTGTCTGGCAGACTGTGTGAACAATGTGGAGCCCTGAGCCACATGCATATAATGGGACATCCATCAAAAGCTTCTGAGGCTCATGTTAATACCCGTTTATCAGAAACAGAAATAAAATTCCCAGTGTAAGTGTTTACCAATCTTTGTACCAAAATGACTTGATCAAGCCTAATCTATGAAGCAAAGTTAACTAGGGCTACCAGCTATGATTGTGCTTTTGTTTAGTCAGGAAATATCCAAATACTGTTTTTGACACAATCTATGAGCAAATAACTTAATGCATCCAAGTTTAGACACTATCTTTCATACTGTCTGGCCATGAGCAAGTGACTTAATAGCTCTGAACTTCATTTTCTCATCTGTAAAATGGGATTACTTTGTATGGTTGCCCTGAGATTCAAATGAAATAATATATTTGCAACTGCAAAGCTCTAAGCACCATAGAAATATCAACTATCTTCATTTATTCTAATTATTCTAAGAGTTGTCAAGCCTCCAGTGGGGCAGCCAAATTTTCCCTTCTCTTTTTACACTCTCTTTTGATGGGGTTAATGAGACAAGGGAAAAAAAAAAGCATTACTGATTCAGATGGACATAGGCAAAGATCCTACAAATTTCCTCATAAAACTGAGAGAACATTTTTTTCCCCTGAGGCATTGGGGCTAAGTGACTTGCTGGTGAAATCATGCTAAGATACACATCTAGGGCAGCCTTGGAGAGGGGGAAGAAGTTACAAAAGAGCAACTGTAGGGTTATCTATTGTTATAGAGAAAGGAAATCCCTTTAGTTTTTCTGGTTTACATCAAAGCTTCTTAAATTGTGGGTCTTGACTCTATATGGGATAACATAACTGAATATGGGAGTCATGAAATTATGATTTATTATCAGTAAATGTTTGATTTGTTATATATCTATATACTTCGGGTCACATAAATATTTCTTGGGTTGAAAAGGGGTCAGGAATGGAAAAGTTTAAGAAGCCCCAGTCTGCATGAAGTCTTTCCTGATTTCTTCCAGTTGCTAGATCCCTAAATCAAGAATGTGTTAGAGCAGTTAACACCAAGCAAATTGTTAAATTTTCATTGTGAATGTTTACATATCAAAAATCAGTCAAAAACAGTTCAGGGCTTGATTTAATTTTTTGCTAATTGCATAGACTTAAAGAAGTTATGTAGAAAATATTAATAATGTCTATGTATATTTTGGTTTTTTTTGGAAAACCACAATTCCCAGCTTATTCCTATATGTATTCATTATGTATAACTTTCTTCTCCTCCTCCTCCTTCCTCCCCCATCTTTCCCCTTTTCCCATCCTCCTTCTCCCTTTCCCTCTTTTCCTCCATGTGATTTGCCCAGGACCACATAGTGTCTGAGGCTATATTTGAATTCAGTTTCACTTAGTTCCACAGATCCTTCTGTAGGTAGCTAAGTGGTGCATTAGATAGAGTGTTGGATCTGGAATCAGGAAGACTCATTTTCCTGAATTTAAATCCTGCCTCAGACACTAGCTACATGATTCTGGACAAGTCACTTCACCTGTTTGCCTCAGTTTCCTCATCTGTAAAATGAGATGGAGAAGGAAATGGCAAACTATTCTAGCATCTTTGCCAAGGAAACCCAAATGAGACCAGACAACTAAACAGCAACAATATCCATGTTACTGTTGTTTGCTTCATTAGAATATAAACTCCTTGAGGGAAGTGATTGCTTCACAGTATTGGATTTCCCAAAGCTTGAGACCAGAGCAGTTGCTCAGATTTTTTTTTTTGGCCTTTTATCCCTAGCATTTAAGACATGCCCAGTGCCTGGAACATTTGTAAAGTGCTTAATAAATGCTTGTTGACTGACATTAATTGATTGTGACTTGCAGAGGAGGTATTACATGGGGTGATGACGTGTATATGAACCTTATTTATTTTTCTTTTTTATTTTCTTAATAACCCACTAGCCAAACTATTCTTTTCCTGTTCTTCTATCTGATGTCTCTCTGAATTATAGCTTAGCTGCCTGACCTCAAATCATTTCCTCACAGTGCTGGGTATTCCACAACATGGAGGTAATTGTTTAGATTTTCTATAACTTTGGTTGGCTTTGCCATGAAGCATCATGGAGGAGAAGAAAAGGGAGGGGAAGAGGGAGAGGGGGAGAGAGGGAAAAAAGGGAGTGCTAGCTCTGGCAAAAGCAGGATAATTATTTGATAGAGTGCAGATGTATTTAATGTAGATTAATCCAAGTGTGAATTCAGGAGAAGCTGGAACACTCTGATGATTTATACTCATTACTGTGATAAGCCCAGGGTGCTGAGGCCCCTGCTTGAACAGAGGCTGCCCAATTGGTCATTTGATATGAATGATGACCTACTCTGGGTTTCCTGTTCCAAGGCTTGAGTGTTTAGTCACCTGTTTTCCTGCTGGAAAATCTGAAGCTTTAGATTCCAGAGGAGCAAAACATGGAAAATATGTAGAAATAGAAACCTCTTCTGGTCTCTTATGTGCAAAATTAGAAAAAAAAAGTGGGATTTAATAACTTGCATTGGGACATATTAGTATAAAAAATTGCCTTTATATTCCAAATGCAATGTGTTAACTGGTGTATGTTGGCCCTCTGAAATCCCTGCCTGTGCCTAAAACAAACAAATAAAACCACCACCAAAACCATTAGAATAGAAAGAAAAAGTGTTGTTGTGGTCATTTCATAGTAGTGCAGAGATTGATTAGAAAATTATTATTCTATTAATATTTATTTAATATTAACGAATAATTCATATTTTATTGGAATTTTCATAGGATTATAGAATTAGAGCTAGACAGCACCTTAGAAGTTATTTATTCCAACTCCAAACTGTCATTTTACAGAGAAGGAAACTGAGGCCCTGCTTCTAGTCTATTTTTGTAAGGTAAGTAAGTAGCAGAGTCAGGGTTTGAACTCAGGTCTTCTGTCTCCAAAAATCATTACCTCTTCCTTCCACTGGAACACAGTGCTTATCAGTGTTTGAGAGAAGAAAGCTATGGGGAAATGGCATTTTTTTTTAATAAAGAAAAAACAGTTGAAGATGGTTGAGTAAATGTGATATCTCTCAAATTCTACCTCCTTTTCTGAGGTACACCTAATAGATGGTTGAACTGACATAAAATGGAGCTGCCCTCCCTGCTTTTTCCTGTGAAGACTTTAGTGCTTATCTGAAGTATTTAGAAGCTCCCTCTTCTGAACTTAGCTTCTGGTTCCTAAGATATAAGTTTGAAAATGTCTCTCTCCAGCTTGACATTTCAATGGCTCCCTCCTTCCTCAATTTCTCAGTTTGACATTTAAGGTCCTGTTCAATTTTACTCGAATTTGCTTCTCTAAACATGTTCTTTACCATGTACTGAACATTCCAGCCAAATTGGATTGACCTCTGACCCTGGGCTTGACACATCATGTTATATCTTTGTACAAGTCTTCTCTTATGTCTGGAATATGCTCCCTTTTTTCTTTCTCAATAGTATTTTATTTTTCCAATTACTCATAAAGATAATTTTCAACATTCATTTTTGCAAGATGAGTTCCAAATCTCCTTTTCCTAGAAACCTTTCCTCATTCTCCTGGTTGTTAATGTTCTCTCTATCCTCAAATCTCTTTATGTTTACACAATAGTGTATACATTGGGGGTTGTCTATCTTCTATCCTGAAGGAAATAAGTTTCTCAAAGGCAGGGATTGTTTCTTTTTCTTTTTTCTTTCTTTCTTTTTTTTTTGTAAGCCAATATCTATCTTACTTTCTGGCATATACAAGATGGTTAATAAATGTTTGTAGACCTGGATTAACTATAGTTTTCTGCCCAGATCATGGATATGGTGAATTTCTGGCTTTGATTTGGAGCCAGTATCATTTGCTTTATTAATGCCATTATCTGGCATATATTTGAGCTCCATCTGCCTTGTTCCTCTGGGTTAGTAGACCAACCTTACCCAAACCTAAAACTTGGACTTGCTGATAGACTGGTAACAGAGAATGGGTATATAAAGATTTGGTACCCTGCTACAGGAGATTTGGTGGCCTACCGAGACCTCTGTGTTTTCTTTCTGCCAGTTTGTGATCCAGTTCTCAAAGAATTCAATCTTGGGTTCTTTTTAAGAGAAAAATAATACTTTCTCTTGACAGTGCTGGAGTACAACTGTACTCACTGTTTAGAAAACTGGTTTGATTTTATTTTAGGGTTTCCCTTTCAGATCCTGGCCCTGTCAAACTTTAATTTATGAGAATCCATAATAACTGGAACACCCTCAAATTGAATTCCTCCCCCCTATTTTTCCCTGTGCTCAACTCTTTCTCATCCTTTCCCTCTCTACTTTTCTATCTTTCTTTCCAGATCTGCCTATTTAATGATGAAGTGTCAAAAGGTGGGCTCAGTTTCTGGAAGCTGTAAATCCATCTTTGTACAAAACTCTGGTATACTTATTTTTGGAGCCCTGTTGGGGCCACATGATAGAGCTATCCAGAGGAAGGCTGCTAAAATGATTGAATAAGGAAAAATTACATGAAATATCTGAGGCATAGAATCAAAAAAGGTTAGCATTGTGAGAGGGCCCCCAGGAATCACCTTGTTGAATTCCTTTTTACAGTGTCCTCACCTGGTCACCATTCCTACTGTGCTTGAGCACTTATTATCCCTAGAGGCAGCTGCTTGTCAACTCTATCAGGAAACTTCCTTAGACTGAAGAGAAACCTTCCTCTCTGTAATTTTTACTCATTGGTCTGAGTTCTGCTCCCTGTGGTCAGGGGGAAAAAGATTCCATGAAGTTACCTCAAAAGCTCTACACTAATGGAACATGTGAACTTATTTCCTGAAAGAAAGAGAAAAGTCTCTCTCTGATTTCATATAGAATGGGAACAAATCTTATCTATTTTAGTGTCTCCTGTGATATTGCCCCCACCCCCTTTCACCCCTTCCCCAAAGAGAGCTCATAGTTCTTATTTCTGTTCTTCTCCCTTCTGCCTTCCTCTCATTTCCCACCCTTTTCTTTTTTCCTGACACATTGGCAGATAGACCATTAGCTCTCTCTTAGAGCCTGGCAGGTACTATTGAATTTCTTCCATAGCCAACTGGAGGGAGAATTGTCATCTTCTGGCTTGGGCGGTTTTCCCACCTCAAAGAGCATCTTTCTGTTGACAGGAATGGGTGTTTGATGCAGTTTGATTGCTGGTGTTAGAGTGAAGTGGTTAAGCTTGTATTCAGAAGTAATTGGTGAAATAACAATTGACAGGAAAGCTTTTTAAGGATCACATTTTCTTTGTGTGCACTGTTTCTCTAGCTCTTAGTCAGCAACTGAGAGCCATTAGGAGCTGAAGGGTGGGGAAGGAGGGAGCAGTCAGGGCTGCTCAGAGCAGATTGGGATTTTCACTTTTAATATTACTCCATTCATAGGGAAGTGCAGGACCTTTTTGGAAGATTCAGAGGACTGATTTTTTTCTTGCAAGTGTTTTTTTTTTTCCTTCTCAGACTTAGAAAATGATTAGAGATATTTGTGGGGGAAATAAAGGCAGAGAAAGAATCAAGAGTTTTGAGCTTGAGCAGCTGGGTCATTGGAAAATATGATGGTTTCTTCAACAGTAATAGGGAAATTGGAAGAGCTGTGGCTTTAGATAATGATTCCTGTTTTGGACATGCTCAGTTTGAGATGTTGATGGGAGATCTGGGTAAAAAATATTACAACAAGCAGTTGGTAATATAAAACTGGAGGTCAGGGCTTTAAGACTGGATATAGAGATTTGGGTCATTTGTGGTAAGACAGATTGATCCCACTGGAACTGATGAGGTTATCAAGAGACAAAAGAACAGCACTCAGGGCAGAAACTTGCAATTAGGGATATTCATTCTTACTCTTAGGGGGCAGGTGATAGATGATGATTATGGCTCTAGCAAAAGATACTGGAGAATAGGTGGGAAAATTGGGAAAGAGTAGCATAATCTAAGCCAAATGAGAAGGGATTCAGGAGATGGTGGCCAAAAAATAGGCCAAGTTGGATGCAAACTATTTTCCTTGCGGTTTTGCTTTCTATCTCTTAGAGTTATTCTCTCTTCTGAGTTTGGATCTTGGTCATTCCTGGAATTCTAAGATCTATATCATTTCTGTTTATTCATTTTTCCTATTTTGTTTCCTGGATTGGGACTTGGAGTTAGGGTCAAGTTTTGCACACTTCTGATAAGATGGTCTTGGCTTTGTATTGTCCTAGCCCATCTTATCTTATTTTTAAAGTATTTGAGTGTTGTGGTATTTTAGGATCATAGCTTGAGCCAGGAAACTACAAACTTTCAGTGATCCTTATGAGGCAAAGTCAAGGGCATGGTCTGATCTTTGTCCTGCACTTTCCAGGCTCTAGGCTCCAGTTTAAATATAGGCAATACAGCTATAGACAAGCTAGGTGACTCAAAGGATAGAGCTCTGGAGTTTAGAGTTGGGAAGACCTGAGTTCAAATTCAGCTTCAGATACTCACTAGCTGTGTGACTCTAGGCAAGGCATTTGACCTCTGCTACTGGAGAAGGAAATGACAAACTACTCCAGTGTCCTTGCCAAAAAACCCTCTTTAGGGTCATGAAAAGTCAGAGATGACTAAATGATTGAACAACAACAGAGATATAGACTTGTCCCAATACATTGTAGTTAACTCAGCCCTTGTTAGCTAGTTTGTAGGCTCAGCAGGCTCAGAGCTATATTAGTTCTATTATGGGCCTAATCTATCCTAGGGGTGATGCTGACCTACCACTGTTCTAGTCTTAAAGCTGAATCCATGATCTTTTACACAGACATAATGTGCTACTGACTAAGATTTGTTTTGGGATCAGAGCTGAGTATGGAATCTTCTCTAGAAAACCTTGTGTCACTGACCTAATTGGGAGTGCTGGGGTCTGAGTCTATTCTCCTGGTCCCCAGTCCCTCTGGGAGATCCTGTACTGCTGGCCTAGCCCCTGATCTGTAGTCTGGTGTGGTCCACTGCTCACTGTCCTATTGGCTTAGCCCTGTTTGGAGCCTGGGATCTGATTCCTTGATTCTGGCTTACTATTGTTTCACAATTTCTATTTTACTCACTTGGCTATGAATCAATTAGTGGTCTTGGACTGAAAAGATCCCTCATTATGATGTCTTCTTTAATTTTCTTATCATTATCTATTCTGGCAACCTTAGAATTTTGCTGGAGTAGTTTTTAGAGGAGCTTAGTGAAACTACTTCTTCTTACTTTGTCATTTTGGCTAGTTTCCATGTTATAGAGCAGGGCTTCTTAAACTTTTTCTATTTGCAACCTCCTTTCACCTGAGAAATTTTTATGTGACCCAAGGTACATAGTCATATAAAATAGGTACACAAATCAAAATTAACTGATAGTAAACCATAATTTGGTAACCCTTACATTCAGTTATGAGACCCCATATGGGACTGCGAACTGCAGTTTAAGAAGTTGGATTATAGGGGACAACAAAAGAAGAGCCTAGTATTGTTGAGGGGGGGTGTCATAGAATCAATATAATCAATATCTCCTGCAGGCCATCAGATTTCTGAGTATGGAGAGTATGAGAGAAAAATATTTAGGAAAAATGAAAGATTTTCAGTGATAGAATGGGTAGTTCCAGTAATCACAATGGAAAAAAAAAAACCCAGAATACAGGGAATGAGGAGAGGTAGAGCTGAAATGGAGTAGAGTGAGAAAACAGGATGGTAAAAGGAGGAGAGAATTTTTATTTCAGCAGATGAAAACTCGATCACAGAGATCAGGGAAGGAGGCAAAGAGTTTCTTAGCCATATGAAACTCCCACCCTTCAGAATTCTATGAAGATGAAGGATGATGTTAGATCATATTCTCTTAAATACCAGGGAAGGAAGGATTGAGATAGTAGGGAGATGGGGTTGGGCATCTGGATGGAAAAATACTTGGTGATTGATTAGTTCTCTAGGAGTCTGATTGAACTTGTACTAAAAATCAGCTCCTTTGCTTTTTCCCCCGAGATGGTGAGCGATGATGCTCACTCACGGGAAAGGATGCACTGAGAATATATTTGGTTATCAATGGAGTTTGGTGTCTGAGCACTTGTTCCTGGACAAAGGCTTGCTGGCAAGAGATGTGGTGTCTGAGGTTCTGGTCCTGCCTGTACTGGGTTCTACCAGCGAGAGACCTGCTATGGCAGAAAACCAGCTGGTCAGCCTGACCCAGCCAGTCTTTGGCATTTTCTCTCAGCAGGTGCTAAGGGCTGAGCCCACAATCAGCTGGGCTGTCCTGACTGATTGAAAAAGTCTAAATTGCCTCTTCCTAATGAAACCAACTTTGATCTCTAAGGGCACTTATTGTCAATATCCTTCATGTTGGACTCCTTTTTTCATGTGCTTTCTTCTTGGTGTTCTCCAGGTAGAAGGTTAGTTCCTCAAGAACACAGACTATCATTGATACTTCTTTAGTTCCCATAGTGCCTAGCTTCTGAAATCCTTAATGAATCAAGGTGGTATAGTGACAAGAATTCTGGAGTTGGGATCAAGAAGATCCTAGTTTGAATGACATATGATCTGTATGACTCTAAGCAAGCCTCAATTTCTCTCATCTGTAAAATGGGCATGATAAGAATAGCACCTACCTCATAGGGTCATGTAAGGATCAAAGGAGATTATATATGTAAAGAACTTTTCAAATCTTAAAGTCCTATATAAATGTTATTATCCCTACCACTACCACTACTACCACCACCACCACCACCACTACTACTACCACTACCACTACAAGTACGACTCCTCTTCTTCCTCCTATTATTACTACTACTTCCAATACTACTACTATTACTACCACTACTGCCACCACCACCACCACCACTACTACTTTTGTCATCAAATAGGGAGGCCCTAAGTCTTCAAATTGCATTGTACTCATTTTTTCTTTGGGGAGTAAAAGGAGTTTAGGACTTGGGACTTCATGAATTACCTTCTTATTTTCTCAGATAGGATCTTTCTGACCTTTGGGCCAATTTGAGGAAACTGACTTTGAAGTCAGTGTGGGAAGGGTTGCTGGAAGGTGGCTTAGCTCTGGCCAGAATGATGTGAGAAAGATTAGGACAAAATCCTGTTGGTATATTAATGCTAGGAAAGGAAAAATTATACTCCCTGTGTTTATTTTTTCTGTTCCTTCATCTGAAAGAAGAAATATACTGATTGGTATCAATTACAGTCACATCATCAGAACAAGTAGCCAGTTTTTGCATTTATAGAATCCAAAGTGGTGCCTCAGGGGTAAAGAGAATCATCTTTCTGAGTTCAAATCTGGCCTCAGATACTTACTAGTTGTGTGACCCTGAGCAAGTCACTTACCCATTTGTCTCAGTTTTCTCATCTGTAAAATGAAGTGGAGAAGAATGCCAATTACTCCAGTATCTTTGCCAAGAAAACTTCAAATGGGGTCACAGAGAGTCGGACATGACTGAAATGACTGAAAAAACAAAGTGGCTTGTAATAGTGATCACTGGAAAGGAATCTTTCAAAAAGAGTATTGTTTTTCTTTGGTGTCTCCATCCCCCCTTTCCCCAGTTTTATGCCTTCACACAGAATAGAGTCCCTACACTTGGCTTCCCTCTTGGTATATCTACTCCTGTAACCAGTAAGTATGTTCTTTTTTTCCCCTTTGTTGCAGTCTGCTGAAAGGAGGGACTTAGAGGCTGGGACAAGTGGACTAGCTGATTAGGAATACAGAATAATTACACTGAGAACTGAGGGAGTCCTACCTACTTATTTTATAGATGAGGAAACTCAGCAGACCAGAGAGGGGGGCAATGACTTGCACTTAGAGAGTAGGGATTTGAAATGACTCCAAATTCACTCTTCCTTCCACTACACTACATAAGGATCCTTTTTGTAAGAGTAGCAGATTTCTCCTTCTCCCACCTCACCTCCTTCTCTCTTATAAAAAATGGTGGGTATCGACATGGCAAAGGTTAGGAGCTGAGTCTTCAAGAATTCTACATCTCTCCAATATCAGACAATAAAATCTTGCATATTTGAAATGTGAGCAATGGAGAGGTAATCAATATTCCAATATACTTAGATTTAATTGGTTCAAATGAATTTTGTTTGATAAGTACCAGGTAATAATTGGGAATCCAGCCTTTTGGCAACTCTTAAGTGATTTCATCTATGATTTTACTCACGCCATTTTGAATAAGCTTGTATTGGATTCATGAAGTTTTTTGAAACCCTAGAAGTGATTTAAAGGAACTCATAAGTATAACCAAGTACCAGGCACAGTGCTAGGTAAGGGGGAGCCAAAGAAAGATGAAATTATCCCTAACTTACCTTCGACTTGGAGTAGGGGCAAGGGAAATAAAATGTACAGAGATAAATAAGGACAAAATATGTGAAAGCAAATACAAATTGATTTCAAAGGATTGAGTAGAACCCTCTAAATAGATTAGCAAAGACCTTTTGCAGGATATGGTACTTCAATTGAATTTAAAAGGAAGAGAGGGATTTTAAGAAAGAGAGGAGAAGAAAGAGATGACCAGGTATTGGGGATAGCCTGCAAAAAGGTATGGATGCAGGTGAGAGATGGAAGGTCATATGCAAGGAACAACAAACAGATTGGGTGACCTGAAATGTAGAGTGTAAGAGGGGGATCAGTATGAAGGATGTCTGGAAAGATGTATTGGAGCCATATATTTAAATACCAAAAGAGGGTTTCATATCTGATCCTCATGGTAATAGGGAGTCACTGGAATTGAGTGGGAGATTGTGTGTGTGTGTGTGTGTGTGTGTGAGAGAGAGAGAGAGAGAGAGACAGACAGACAGACAGACATGATCAGATCAACACTTTAAGATGACCATATTGGCAGCTGACTAGAGGATGGATTAGGGTGAGGAAATACTTGAGATTTTAAGGCAGGAAGATTCTTTGGAGATTATTTCTTAATTTATAAGTAGGGAAATTTAGACCTTTCCTGAGAGGGGAAAGTGACTTGTCTAAGATCACACAAATTAACTGTAGAATTAGCCCTAAAACAAAGATCTTATTCTAAAGTAGTTCTTTCTCTTTCTCATTCCTCCTTCTTCCCTCATCCTTTTTTTTTCTTTTTTCCCCTTATCAAGTTTGGTAGCTCTGGGAAGGAGACAGTAAAAATATTGTCACTATTTTTAAAGACAAGGTAACTGCAGCTCAGGGTAACTTCTCTACCAACTTCAGAAGGTGGCTCTGAGGCTCAAATAGGTCAGCTAGGTGGTGCAGTGGATAAATTCTCAACTCTGGAGTTAGGAACATTCTTTGTAAGTTCAAATATGGCCTCAGATGCTTACCACCTGTGTGAGCCTGAGCAAAAGTCCTTTATAATTCTATATGTCTCTGTTTCCTCATCTGTAAAATGGACTGGAAAAGGAACTGGCAAACCACTTCAGCATCTTTGTCAAGAAAACTCCAAAGAGCTTAAGATTAAAAAAGACTGAACACTAATAGCAACAACAAAGAATCAAATGAGATAATGGGTATGGAGGTGTTAGACAAACTGTTGTTATTATTTGTCTTTCATTCTCGAAGAAGACCAGGACATCAGGGAGATAATACTATGACATGCACGTGGAAAAAAAAAAACAAAACAAAACAGAAAATAAATAAAATAAAATAAAAACAAAAAAACCCCATAAAAAGCATCATTTTCTCTTGATGAAGTGAAGCAAGGAAAAAAAAGAGAAAAAGCAAGTGAATTGAATTTAAGTGAGAGAGGGTTGTGTAAAGTCACCTGCCTCAGTTTCCCCTTCAGAACCATCTGAGTTCAGTGGTGAGATATAGATCAGGACCACTGGAGATGGCCCTGGACAAACTAAGTATTGCACAAATGTAAGGGATCATTGTTATGTTGATCACAGTATTTTGATCAGAGAAGAAGCTTCCCTGCCAATGTTCTGATTCCCCTTTTTAATAACCCCAGGAGCTGGTGCTATCCGCCAGCCCTCATGGAGGGAGGGATGGCGTCTTGTTTTGTATTCTTTATAGGGATATCTATTCTCAGCCTGCGGTTTATGAGCAGTGTTCCCCCAGTGGGAGGGAGCCATGGCTCATGTTAATTAATTCCCTTCTTACCCTGGCGCCACAGAGGGTGAGGAATGGGTTTGCATTAAGACCAGGGTGGTTACAATCCTAGAAGGAACCATGTAAGAGTGGCGAGTTCTCATTCAACTTAAGTACTCCCTCTTGTCTCCCAAAGCCCAGCCTGGGGCTTCTTGTGGCTAAGGATCCTAACTCTTGGATTTTCTGTTCTTGGAAAGGCACATCTGGTGGCTACTGCTAAAATCCTTCTATCAAGGACAGAGGATACTATTTTCTTCTGGGTGAAAGAAAGGAAAGGGACAGGGAAAGGGAACAAATTTATTCCCTAAAAACTGGCCAAATGACCTGCCCATTATGTGACTTGCTGTTAAGTAACAGAACTCCAATTTGATACTAGGTCTTTTGCTTTCAGGCCCAGTGTTCTCAGCACTGTCTCCCCCAGCTTTGCACCTCTCCCTCAGGGGACAATTATCAGATCAATCTGTCAGTTGCTGCTAGAAATTCATCAAAATGTCAACTATTTTCCTGTTATCTTCCAAACTCCAGCCCCTAGCCTAATACTCCGTGTTTAGACAGGGCTCAATAATGTAAAATGTAGTAAAGTAGATTTAAAAAAAATTAGGCTTCTATATGACTGTTATTAATGAAAGACTGGTGTTTGCTGAGTTTTTTGGAAATTTCAGAGGAGGGCTATATAACAAATATAATAATGGAGAGACTGTAAGGTATAATGGACAAAGAAGTCTACCTTAAAGTCAGGAAGATCTAGGGTGGGTCCTATCTCTGATTCATACTATTTGTATGACAACTGCCAAGACTCTTCCTCAGTGTTGTCAATATATATTGGTAGAGGGCATTTCCATACTAGAAGTTCCCCACACCAACGATAATACTATGTTTCACTTGCATTTTAAATATTTACTAGATCTTTTCAGTAACATGCTCTTATTTGATCATTACAGCATCCCTGAAATAGACAGGATAGGTGCATTTATACTCATTTGACAAAATGAGAAACTGGGTCCACGGAAAATGTGATAAATCCCAGAGTCAGTACTGGACTCTAGGTCCATACTCCCAGGCCAGAACTTTTCCTTTTATATAAAGTAACTTAATAGCACAGTGGATAAAGCTCTGGCCCTGGAGGCAGGAGGACCTGAGTACAAATCCAGTCTCAATTACTAGCTATGTGATCCTGGGCAGGTCACTTAACCTCAGTTGCTTCAATTATAAAATGGGGATAATGATAGGTCTTCAGGGACATGGATACTTGGATCACGTGGGGAAATGAGAGATAGAGATAGAAGGTTTGGCAGAGTAAGGGAACACCAGAACAAGAGAAAGTGCTTAGAGCAGTGAGGTTTGGCCCCCAAATTAAGCACCTATTTCAAAATTTTTCTAAGGAAGGATGTGTGATTTTCCTGTACTGAAGGAAACAGATTTGTTGCAAAATTGATTTTGTCTTATCTATTAATTGACCAGCAGGGGGCAGACAAACACAACCATCTGTCCTACCATTTTTTTCCCTGTATTGCTCTGCCCAGGTGGGAATGCTATACCAAGATCTGATTGTATTGGTGATATGTTGGAAGCTGTGGCTTACTGAGAGTCACAGAAGATAGGAGGAAGAGACTGGTGTGAAGCCTGAGGATGCAAGTAGTCAGATGTCTGTACTGCTGTATGTATATGCTCAGCATATGATCTGAAGGGAACTGATGAATTTTAGTAAGATATCATAGTACTCGGAGGATACAGTGTTTGTGCCTCGTTGGTAAAAAACAAAACAAAACAAAACAGTGTATCCAAGTCAGGCCCCCTGGATCCCTAGGAGATCACTTTGCTGCCTATACCCTATGTAACTTTGCATTTCTGGATCCCATTTTCATTATTAACTGTTAATAATACTTGACTTGCTTCCCTGAAAGATTGTGGTAAGGCTCAAACAGGAAGATATACTGAAAGTACTTTGTAAATGGCAAAGTAACACACAAATATAATTTGTGTTGCTATATGCTGGAGTACTAATATAGGAGTCTTGAATATTTAGGTGAGTGGTTAACCACATGGGACAATAATCAAAAGATGATACCAAAAAAATCAGTTAAAATTTTTTGGATCTTGGTTTTCTCATTGAATTTGATAAACATTTATGAAGTACCTGCTATATTCAAAGGCAGACATGCAGTGTGGTATAGTGGGTAGAAGATTAGTCAGGAAAACCTGAGTTCAAGTGTTGCCTCCTGACATATATTAGGTATGTGGTCATTAACAGGTCTTTTTATCTCTCTGTGCACGTGGAAACTCAGATGAGTCACAAGTTTTGAGTGGGAAACACTAATCTAGAACCTTGGGATATGAAAATGAAAAAGGACTTGATCATAGAAGGGAAACTTGGAGATCATCTCTTACAATTTCTTTATTCTACAAATGAAGAAACTAAGAGATAAAATGACTTGCTTAAGATAACATAGGTAATAAGAGGCCAAACATTCAAGGAGATTACAAATGAATAGAGAAAATGTTTGCAAATAAGTGTGATGCAAAAGAGAGACATAAAAAGCAGTTCAGATCAAATGTTCTAAGGCTATTTGAGGATGGCAAAATCAATTTCTGTTAAGGGTTTGAAGGAAGACTTCATGGAGGAAGTGACATCTGATCTGAACCTTGAACAATTTCAACAGGAAGAAATGAAGAAGGAGTGCATTCTGGGCTTGAAAGTCAGTGAGTGTAAGATGGAAAAGTGAATATCCAAGAGTCCAGTCTGGCTAAACCTGAGGACCTGGATAAAGATGCTGCAAGTATTGTAGAAGAGAAGGGACAGGTCCATGTGAGAAAGGTTCTGAAAGTAGAATCAGTAGGGTTTGGCAGCTGATTGGATGCAGAACATACCAGAGTAAAAAACAATTCCAATGTTTTGAACCTGAGTGACAAGGGTGATGTCCTCAACAGAAAAGTTGGGGGTGGAGAGATGGTTTTTAGTGGGAAGGCAATTAAATAAGATAACTGGAAAATGTGGAAGTCAGTTGGATTAGATGGTTTCCAGCATTATTCCCAGCCCTAATAATCTATGAATGCATTTCTTTTGGTAATAGTTTGAATATAGTTAACAAGAATATAGTTAGAAAGGAGGAATTAAATGATCTTGTATCCTGGGTTTAGTTTTGTTCTTCTGTGGGTTTTCCCTTTTCTATTAGTCACATGAAATCAGCAGGGAAAATTACTTAGCAGCTACTGTATTCACTGTCCCTACACATCTGGAGAAGACTGCCTGTTCAGCAGAGACATACAAAGTACAAAGCATACAAAGTAGCCCACTGAGGCTGAGGTTCATTGGGAGAGGCTCAGTGACATCCCTAGAGGACATTGGGGGTATGAATTATCTTTCAGTGCATGTTCTCTGGCCACATATATGTCTTTCTACATATTCCCCACATGTGTATACTGTTCCTACTGATATATATGTATATATTTATTTGTGGGACAATATACCCTAGATTTATGGAGGGAAATATGTTGCTGTTTTTCTTATTACATTATTTGTTTTGAACTACTTGTGTCTTTTGGCTGACTAAAAAGCAGGCACAGCAATGGAGGCTCATCAACTATTATTTTTAAGATGATACATACCTACAGAGTACTTTAGACCTAGGCTGTTCTGTCTAAGATGCTTACTCTGCAAGTTGGGGGTGTCCTAAATGCAAATTCTAATTTTTAAAAACAAACAATCATGAGATGAAACAAATAAGCTCAGTGAGTGGTAGAGCTTCAGGTCTCCTAGTCGTCATATTTTGTTGCATCTCACAAAATAGTCATAAATAGCTTTTCATAAACTTCTAAAAGTTGAAAAGATATTTCTACCACAGCAGCAGCAACAGTAGCAGCAACAACAATGGTTTTAAGGGGCTAGAGGGTTTTCCTAGAGGAGTTGTAAAGAAACAAAATTTGTAACCACCCTTTCAACACTCTTCAGAGAACTCAAAGGTTCTTTCCAATTCTAAATTTATGATCATGTGACTTTTTGGGGGGTGGTAGTGGTTAAGACAAGTACCGGAAGCAAAAGTTGGGGTTCTAAGTCTGAACTCCAACTTGTATCCCTGGAGAGGTGTGTTTAATGAAATAATGCTTGTTAGAAAGCCAGGCACAATGCCAGTCCTGTTTTGCTTCACAGGTTCTTGTTTCCATCCCGCTCCAAAGATGATACCCTTGTGCCTCTTTAAGAACTAAGGAAGGGACTGAGTGGATTGTTGGGAGGGGAGTCACAATTCTTCCATCCTATTTTTAGCTTTTTTCTGACCTGGGACAAGACGATTCAAGATGGTGCAGGGAAACTAATTCTTTTAGCAGTATGTTACTTTGGAAAGTTTGAGGAATCAGGAGAACCAGAGCTCTAAAATTGCCACTGATGTGACCTCGGGTAAAATGAAGGGACTGCATTTAAATCATCACTGCAAGTCCAATCTATATTCTGTTCTATTCCACCAATACAGGAAGAATTTTTTCTGATGTGTTTCTGTCACCCAATGAGCCTGATGAGCCAAAAAGTTTTTGGAAGCTGTATTAAGTCTTTGAGACTTCATCCTTTCCTGACGCCCAGTGCATATTCTTAGGAAAGTCTTGAAACTATGGGTTTAGGTTAGTGGATCTAATTGATGTCCAGATGGATCAGCTCAAGTGAGAGAGAAGAAAAGGGCTAAAATCACAATCCATCTAATTTTCATCTCTTTTCATCACTGATAATTATGGAATCTTCTTCAAATGCAATAATAGATAATATTTTTTATAGAGTTCACTTTGTGCCAGGCATTGTGCTAAGCACTTGACATTATTATCTCATTTGATCTTCACAACAACTCTGGAGGTAGGTGCTATAATAATATCCATTTTACTAATGAGAAAACTGAGGCAAAAAGAAGTTAAAACCAAGAATTACACAGCTAGTAAGTATCTGAAGCCAGATTTGCATTTAGTTCTTCCTGACTCCAGGTCTAGTGGTATATCTACTATGTACTTAAATGTCCTCAAATATTTCAAAATTCTTTCTCTTTACTGACTCCTAAATATTTTTTTTAAAGGAAACCAGGGTTAAGTGATTTGCTGTCATAGCTAGTAAGTGACAGATCAAATATGAACTCAGGTCCTCCTGACTCCAGTGTGTCACCTAGCTGTCCCTGGATTTCTTAACATTAAAACAAACAAACAAAAAAAAAGACCTTTAGTAATGGAGATTGGTATTTGCTTTGTAATTTGAGGTCTCAGAGAGTTCCTCATGGTGGTAGTAGAGGTGGAGTGGAATGAGGGATTAAACAATTTGCTCAGGGTTGCCAAAGAAGTAAATTTCAGAGACAGATCTTGAATATGTGACTTCCTGACTCTGGTCAATTCTTTACCCACTATGCAATGCTATCTCTCATTTCCCTAAGAGAGGGGAATTTTTTAGGCAGTTTCTTTTCATGCATCAGTTCATATGAATCTTTTCAGGTTTTTCTAAAAACATTCTGCTTGTTATTTCTTATAGCACAATAACATTCGGTGCAATCATATAACATAGCTTATTTAGCTATTCCCTAGTTGATGAGCATTCCTTTGATTTCCTGTTTTTAGTGACCACAAAATGGGCTGCTATAGGAAAATAAAGATCAGAGATGAGCCCTGGATACCTCTGAATGGAAAATATGTAGCTGTTGAATCAGAATGTAGACTGACCTTTATTTTCTTAACTTGACTCCTAGCAGTTTGGGAAGGATAATACGTTTATGAGATTTCTAGCATGAATATTTAGTAGATAGCTACAAGAAACAACAGCAAACATCTGTGAAATTGCCTAGTTTTTGTTGATTGTGAACACCCCAAAGTCCCTTCCTGATGGAAAAAAGGCAGAGTTTCCCTTTATGTTGACAGAGGGACCAGAATTGAATCCTTATTTCTCAGGTGTTTCCTCCTTTTAGTTCATATGAAAACAGTTGAGATGACTTAATAGCTAATCTTTGGGAAACTGACTGAGGCACAAAGAAATCAGTAATTTCCTATGGTTCCAAAGCTAGCTAGTAAGTGTCAGAGGTGAGATTTGAACTATAGGTCTTCTGGATTCCACATCCGGCACTAAGATTTCATTGACCACAGACAAATGATAGATGGAAAATATGCAAACTGACACAATGAAAGAGCAAGCATTTATTAAACTTTTTCTATGTATAAGACTCTGTAGTAAATATTGGGAACATAAAAACAAGAAAACATGATGGTCCCTACTCTTTTTTATATATATTTTTTATTATTAATACTTTTTATTTGCAAAACATATGTATGGGTAATTCCTAAACATTAACCCTTACAAAGCTTTCTGTTACAAATTTTTCCCCCCTACTCCCCACCCCTCTCCTAGATGGCAGGATATCCACTACATGATAATTATATTAGAATACTTAAGAAATCGAATATATGTATAGTTATTGCATCATTTTTTGTGCAGGAGAAATCATATCTACAAGAAAGAATAATCTGATAAAGGAAATACCATGCAAGCAAACCTCAATGGAGAACATGAAAATGTTATGTTGTGGTCCACATTTCACATCCCTCTCTCTGGGTGTATATGGCTTTCTTCATCGAACAATTGGAACTGGTTTGAAGCATTTCATTGTTGAAGAGAGTGATGTTCATTAGAACTGATCCTCATATAGTATTGTTGTTGCCGTATATAATGATCTCCTGGTTCTGCTCATTTCACTCAGCATCAGTTCATGCAAGTCTCCCCAGGCCTCGCTGAAATCGTCCTGCTGGTCATTTCTTACAGAACAATAATATTCCATAACATTCATATACCATAATTTATTCAGCCACTCTCCAATTGATGGGCATCCATTCAGTTTCCAGTTTCTAGCCACTAAAAAAAGAGCTGCCACAAACATTTTTGCACATGTGGGGCCCTTTGCTTCTCTTATGATTTCTTTGGGATATAAGCCCAATAGAAACACTGCTGGGTCAAAGGGTATGCATAGTTTGATAACTTTTTGAGCATAGCTCCAAATTGCTCTCCAGAATGGCTGGATCCGTTCACATGTCCACCAACAATGCATCAGTGTCCCAGTCCTCCCACATCCCCTCCAACATTCATCGTCATCTTTTCCTGTCATTTTAGCCAATTTGACAGGTGTGTAGTGGTACCTCAGAGTTGTCTTAATTTGCATTTCTCTGATCAATAGTGATTTGGAGCACCTTTTCATATGATTATAAATAGTTTTAATTTCCTCATCTGAAAATTGTCTGTTCATATCCTTTGACCATTTGTCAATTGGAGAATGGCTTGAATTCTTATAAATATGAGACAATTCTCTATATATCTTAGAGATGAGATCTTTATCAGAACCCTTAAATGTAAAGATGATTTCCCAATTTGATGCTTCCCTCCTAATCTTGTCTGCATTAGTTTTGTTTGTACAGAAACTTTTTAACTTAATATAATCAAAATTATCTATCTGGTGTTCAATTAAGAGTTCCAGATCTTCTTTGGACATGAATTTATTCCATCTCCACAGGTCTGAGAGGTAAACTATCCTATGTTCTTCTAATTTGGTTATAATATCACTCTTTATATCTAGATCATGAACCCATTTAGATCTTATCTTGGTGTGCAGTGTTAGGTATGGGTCCAGCCTTAATTTCTTCCACACTAGTTTCCAATTTTCCCAGCAGTTTTTGCTGAATAGTGAGTACTTATGGTGGTCCCTACTCTTGAGGAACTTCCATTCTAAAGACAAAACACAAAGAGGAGGTGGAAGGGAATGGGGAATGAAATAGATTACCTGGACCCAGAGTCAGGAAGACCTGAGTTCAAATATGACCTCAAACATATTGTATGACTATGGGCAAGTCACTCAATCTCTATCTACCTCAGTTTCCTCAACTGTAAAATGAGAATAATAATAACAACTACCTCATAGGGTTGTTAAAAAGAATCCAATGAGGTAATATTTATACAGGGATTAGCATAGTGGCTACCACACAGTAGGCATTACATAAGTGCTTATTCCTTTTCCTTTCCTTCTATAGGATCAAGGTGGATAATGGAGAATTGGAGCAAACTGGAGTGTGAGCTAGAAGTGAAGTGAGCAGTGTGGCTGAGGATCCCTAAGATATGGAGATCCCAGATCGGAACTCAGGTCAGAATCATCTGTAGATAGGAAAGGCAGCTGATGAAGAGAGAGAGAGAGTATTAAATATAATAAAAATAGGTAGTATTTATATAGGACTTTAGGTTTACAAAGTGACTTACAATTATTATCTCATTTTATCCTCTTAACCTTGGGAAGTAGATGCTATCACTCTCCCTATTTTATATTTGGGGAAATTGAGGCAGACAAATGTTAATTGACTTTCCAAGAGTCATGCAATTAGTAAGTGTATGGAGTGGATTTGAATGTGGTGAGTAACTGTAGTATGAGTGACTATAAGCAAAAATGAGTAACTATAATAGAAAATAGAATATGAAAGTTCATGAGAGAGACAAAGTATTAGTTCTTCAGCACAGGGAGAAATTACTTCTAGCTGAGGGATTTCATGGAAAAGAGAAACTTTGAAAGATAATATGATGTTACTACATGAGATATTGGGGGTATTTTCTAGTTTTCCAATATGGTATTCTTAATCTTAAGTTAGGTCAGGTCTTTGAACACGTATGTTCTTTTTAGAGAACACAAAATCAAGGTTAAAAAAATTAAAACTCGGGCAGAGAGAACAATGAAAACAAACTGAGAGATAGGAAATCCTGAGACACAAGAGCAGAACCTGAAAGAAGTTATTTATGAGACATAGATGATACAATGGATAGAGCATTGGGTCTGGGTCAGGAAAATCTGAGTTCAAATCCAGCCTTAGACATTTACTAGCTGTGTGACCCTAAGCAAGACCACTATCACCCTCAGTTTTTTCAATTGTAAAATGAGGATAATAACTCCTACCTTTCAAGCTTGTTGTGAAGATCAAAGGAAATAATATTTGCAAAACATTCATAGCACAATGCCTGGTACATAGTAAAGGATATAAAAATAACACCTATTTCTTCCCTCCTTTCATTTATCCTTATAGTAACTCTATGAGCTGGATACCACAGATACTATCCTCATTTTATAGAAGAAAACTGAGAGACCCAGAAGTTAAGTGATTTGCTCATTGTTGCAACAGAATCTAAAAGGTTCAAGGGGGTGTTAAGTAATCCAATTTGGCTGGAATAGAAAGAATATAAAGGAAAGTTATTGTTCCTCCTTAGTTCTCGGAGGACCAGGGACATGATGAGAGTGATATCTTGACTTGTGACTCTTACTCTTTCTTCCAAATCCATCAGAGTCCAGTGGCAAGACATAAATCAAGACAACTGATGATGGCCCAGCACTGGAAAGTAGTGAGAATTAAGACAAGATCAGGTAGCAGAGGACTTTTTTTGCTAGGGTTAGAAACAGTTTGGAAAAGATGATAGAGCATTGAATTTGGTATAAAAAAAACCCCCCAAAACCAACAAAACTGGGTTCAAATATTGTCTCTTATATTTAAACTATATGACCAGAGAAAAATCACTTAAATTTTTGGAGTCTGTTTCCTTATCAGTAAACTAGGATGATAATACTTTTTTTATCATCCTCAAAGTTGATATTAATTTAGTGTAGAACACTTTGCAAACATCAAGAAACTAGATTTATTCCCTATTATTTCTTCCCTTGGCAATAGGGAGTCATTGAATATTTTTAATAGGATGTGAATAACACAGCCAGATATGTGTCATAGAAAGTTGCAGTTTGATTGATAGTTGAAAGTTTGATTAGGGAAATTGGCTCTTGAAGCAAAAAAAAAAGGGGGGGGTAGGGTAGGGATGGGAATTTTATTTCAGCTCCAATCAGAATATGAACAAAAGAAATCAATATTTGCCCAATAAAACTTGTATAGAATCATAGTTATTTCCCAAGTCCCAAGGGTATTACAAACAGCAAGAAGAAATGAAAAGGCATATGGTAGTCTTTAAACCATTATCAGCGCTTTGATAGGGGAGAAAAACTCCTTTCTTTTTTTTTTCCTGGGCCTTCATCTCAGTCCATTCTCTATATTTGTCTTGGGAACTTGAATTTGTAAGCCAGTACTGATTTGTGAGAAATGTTAAGCTGTTCTGTCTGAATGGAAGTTTAAAGAAGCCAATAGATTTAGGAGTATTTGGAGATTAGATGTGCAAAGAAGCAAGAACTAGGGTTATTTTTGTTGTTTCCAAAGAGGAAACAGTAAAGCAGCCACAGAGGAAAAGAAATATTCTAATATCATTGCTTAATTTAGGCCTCCAATGGAGATGGGACCTTCTCCACAGGGTTGAATGGGAGGTTGGGGGTGAATGTCCAACTCCTTGTGACCTCATTTTGGGTTTTTTTTGACAAAGATATTGGAGTGGTTTGCCATGTGCTTTTCCAGTTTGCTTTTACAGATGAGGAATTTGAGGGATACGGGGAAAATGGCTTCCTAGAGTCACACAGCAATTAAGTGTCTGAAGCCAGATTTCATTTTAGGTCTTCTTTAGTCCAGCTGCTTAGATGATCCTTTTTTTTTTTTTTGTACCTAGTACAATGCTTAACATTTGCTTAATTGAAATTAATTGAATTGATTTGTTGCATGATCAAGGGCTACTCACTTAATATTTTGGAGCTTTTAGAAAGGGACTTTTACTCTTAAAATCCCTTCTACCTCTGGCATTCTATGTCTCCATAAGAGAGAACTATAATAGAATAATATGTAATCAAATGCTAAAATGAATGAGGTGTGATACTAGTTAAAGGAAGGAAGAACTCAAGGTCTGAATTAATTGGAAGAAGAGACCCTTGAAGTGTACTTTGAAGGATGAGTGGGATTTGGTTGGTCTGGGGAAGCATTTTGAAGTCATGTGATGAAAAGCATAGAAGCTTCAGGCTGGGGGTTGAGCTAAGTACTCAGATCTTTTCCAATTCCGAAATATCTGTTTGGCCATATCGAGGGTATGGTAGGGAGATAAGGCTGAACAGATAGATGGGGATAAACCTATTGCAAAGAATTTTATGCCTGGTCAGTTTCCCATGAGATCCAGTCAAATTTGATAGCAATGTCAGCATCTCCCATGACATTTCCAAGTAAACTGTTTAAATCCCCTTGCCTGCTGTTAATCAAAATGCCACTGCAAACTGACACAGAGCCCATTATTTAGCATCTTTGAAATATTTCCAGACAGTTTTTTCCAGTTTATAAGGAGAGAAGTTTTCTGATTGCCAGGATCATTTCTAGAAGAAATGTCTCTGAAATTTTTAACAAACATTAAGGACTAATTATTGTCAGGTACAGATGATATAATGAAAAGGTAAAGAGTCCCAGTCCTCAAGAAGCTTATACTCTAATGGGAAGAGAATCTATATCTATGTATATTATACTAGAGAAATACATAGTAGATGACAGTTATAATCTCATAGGGGAAGGCACTAGCAACATTGAAATTCAGATAAGTCTCTTGCAGGGCTTGAATGGAATCCTATAGAAAGTCAGAGATTCTAAGTGGTAGAGGTTGGGAAGGAGAGTATTGGGAGAGACTCATTTTGTTGGCCAGGATGTTTTAATCATGTGATGGTTCCCAGAAAAAAAAATATGCTCTTGCAAAGCTGTCATCTTTAGGGACTAATGAAAGAGAATGGGTTCTCTGTTGTTTCTGTTCCTTGAGTAAGTCTGGGAAAAAATTTTGCCATATTGAAAATGATCACCTTGTCCCACAACTTTTGGGAAGTTCAAGCTTGGTTTTGAAGGTAGCTTTAAAATAATTTCTAGCCTGGAGGCACACCCTAGATGCGAGATTGGAATTCTGCCAACCCAACCCCTGGCCCAATTTTCCTTTAATAATGGAGATGTTATTTCTAAGTGCCCATCACATCCTGTAATTCTTTCTGCCACTTATCTTGATGTTGCTTGCTCTGAGCCATATCCCAGAAAGAGGTATATGCTTAATCTCTGTAATCAATCAAGTTAGCAAGGCTGGATGGAGTCCTCTCTGGAGGGTATGTGTTCTTTCAAGATTAGCCATTTAGTTCCCACATCAAAAAACTTCTATACATTATGAATATAATCTACTAGGGCCACCATCATCATTGTCAACCAACATTTCTTAAGTGCTTACTATGTTTATGCAGTACTAAGTTCTAGGAGCTATAAAAGAATTTTGAATCTAAGTCCCTCTTCTCAAAGGACTTAAAATCAATGATGTGCTAAAATCAGCTCATTGCTAAATTTTCATTTTAGAAATCAGCAAATTAATGATTTATTATTTTGTTGATTGTCTAGACTTAAGAGGGATGAAATATTAATAGTGTAAATTAAACTTAAAAGTATATATTGGAAACATTTTTCCTGGTTGCTAAACATTTATTTGTATATTTCTGTTTGTAATTCAAATGAGAAGATAGGTCGCTTCAAATATGAAAATAGATAACAATTTAAAGCAGTATATATTAAGTTCCAAATTAGTAATAGAGACCATAGGTGGTCTAAGAATTTGAAGGTAGAAGAACAGTTATTGATTGAGGTGGTCTTGAACTTAAGGAAGACTTTGTGGAGGAAATGGTACTTGAGCTGGATCTCGTGCCTAGGGTAAATAAACAAGAAATAGGTAAAGAGTTTTTCAATCCAATCCAACAGGCAACTGAAAACAATATATACTTTAAACATTTTTCATAATTACATGTAAAAATAGTTTCAGCATTCTTATTTTTAAAATGCTCTTCCTACCATTGAGAAGGTAAATAATTTGATATATAGATTATAAATATGCAAACATATTTTCTTTTAGGTCATGCTTATGAAAGAAGACAGACAAAAGCTCCTAAGAAAAATAAGGTAAAAAAAAAAGTATGCTTCAATCTGCCTTCAGACTTCCATATCAATTCTTTCTTTGGAAATGGATAGCATTTTTTATCATAAGTCATTCAGAGTTGTCTTGGATCATTGTATTGCTGGGAATAGCTAAATTATATAGTCAATCATCATACAATGGTAGTTACTATATACAATATTCTCTTGGCTCTGCTCATTTCACTTTGCATCAGTTCATGTAAATCTTTTCAGGTTTTTCTGAGAGCATCTTGCTTGTCTTTCTTAAGTACTTTCTTAAAGTACAATAGTATTTTATCATGATTGTGTACAACTTGTTAATTCATTTCCCAATTGATGGACATATCCTCAGTTTTCAATTTTTTTTATATAAAGCTTTTTATTTACAAAACATATGAGTGACCTTTCAACATTGACCTTTGCAAAAACTTTTTTTTCCCAAGCTTTTCCCCTACTTCCCCCCACTCCCCACCCCTAGATGACAGGTAATCTAATACATGCTAAATAGGATAAATTATATGACAAATACAATACATGTATACATATCTATACAGTTATCTTACTGCATAAGAAACATCAGATCTAGAAAGAGAAGAAGGAAAAAACAACCTAAGAAGGAAAACAAAATGCATGGAAATAATCACAGAAAGCGTTAAAATGCTGTGTGGTGGTTCACTCTCAGGTCCCACAGGCCTCTCTCTCAGTTTTCAATTTTTAAGCATTTAAAAAAAAGTATCTCTTGTCTACAGAGTCCTGTGGTGGATACTAGGCATAGAAAGACATAATGAAAAATCAATCCCCACCCCACACTGATTTTATGTTCTGCCATGGGATACCAACAGTTACAAGGAGAATTTATCCACATGATTAGAGAAGCAAGGAAGTGCTAACATCTAAAGGGATCCGGTAAGGCTTCTTTAGATGGTGGGATATTACCTGAAACTTGAAGGGAGCTGTGAATTCTAGGAGCAGAGGTGAGGAGGACATGGGGAATCATCCATGCAAAGGCATAAAGGAGGGGGAAGAAATACCGAGTTAGGCCAGATTGACTGGAAGATAAAGTGAGCAAAGGGGAAAAAAGTTTAATAAGCCTGAAAATGTAGCAGGACTCAGATTTGGAAAGGCTTTAAATTCTGGCTGAAGATTTTATATTTTATCCTAGAGACAATAGAGAAGTACTGAAGAATCTTGAACAGGGGAGTAATCTGGTCAGAGGCTTGTTTTGTAACTGTGTGGAAGAAGGATTGAACCAGAGGCAATGATAGAAATCAGCAGTATAATTTGGAGGCTCTTACAATAATCTAAGCAAGTGAAAAGATGAAGTCCAGTAGGGGGGCAGTATGAGCAAAGGAATCTATTTTGAGAAGTAGACTTGGAGAATACAGAAGAAATACATTTTCTGTATCAGAGTATAAAACATGGGGCTAAAGAGGACCTTAAAATGTCATCTAGATCAATCCCCTCATTTTACTGATGAGGAAAATGAGAAAAAAGTGATTTTTCTCAAGATAAAAATCAAGATTTAACCTATATCATCTGATTCCAAATCCAGTGCTCTTTTCACTGTGTTTTGAACAGATACATATTGGGACCGACATGATAAAGCCTTAGGACAACAAGACCAGCTATTTATCACTTCCTCACTGCTACTATCCTGGGACTTGCCTAGATTTAAGTAGGTGGTAAGGATCAGGGAGCAGGGGCAGAAGAAATGCAGGGTGACAAGATTTCAGCCACTATTGTGCCTTTACTTTTTTCTTCTTCTTGATAAACTCTGTTTACAGGACTAGGATTTGGGCAAGAGCCCTGTTTCAAGTCAGGTAACTAAAAGCTTTCATTGAAATAAACACAACCAAAATTGGCTGTCTCCACTTTTTCATAATCCCTCTAAATCTCACCAAATAGTATTTATTTTTATACATTACTATTTGAGATGCCAGCTGCCTGATTTCCAATTTTGCTTCTGCTTGGTTAAACTCATCAGTTTCTGTCAGAGCCGTGTTAACTGGAGAAGTGTAAGATTTCTTACTTGTTCTAGCCTGATTTATACTTTGCCTTCCATGAAAGAGAGAAAAAAACTAAACAATTCTACTGTTCAGCCCTGTGAGGTAGTGATTTGGGTTACTCTGGCCATGGCAGGAAGATTAAATTCTGGGAGGCAAGAGTCAAGAACTCAATCAGAGTCCTGATACCCTTTTTAAGTTAAAAAAGAAAGGGAGAGCAATTTAAAAGGTCTAGTTCCATGAGGTCATTTGGAATTGAATAATCTTAAATCATTATTAAGAGAAGCTGGGGTGTCTCAGGGACATCTCTTAGCTTTTGAAATGGATGTCATAATGATCTACCTCATTCTCCCACATAATATCCCTTAATGTCTTCATCAGAGACAGAATTTCAGCTAGGGTACACCAGGAGTTTAAGCCAAAGTAGCATCTTGCATTAATATCATGGTGTATGGACTATGATGGACTATCTTTCCTTTCCCTCCAAAAAACTTTTCTTACTTGAAAATGAGGACATTCTCCCTTCTCCACTGTCTTGATGCCTCTCCTGTCCACCAATACCTTTCAAAGATCCTAACGATAAATGTAAAAAAGTGAAGAAGATACTATAGAGTCATTTCTCTTTGCTTCCTGTGTTACCTTAAGTAAGTCACTCACCACCACTTGTCATTGCCCAGCCCTGATCTCAGTTCCCTGATCTGTAAAATGAAAACTAATTTTGATGGCCCTTTCCAGCTCTAAGTGTGTGAAATAATGAAATATTCACCAGTCACAGCCAAGGGCAAATTTATGCTATCTCGAACCTATGAAGTCTAGCTAAGTGCTGTCTCTCTTTTTGTTTGTCTAAGATATAAAATTTCTATTAACCATTTCCCCCCCCATCCTTTTCAGTACAAAGATCATTCTCCTTGGCAAAGGAAGCAGATGAAAAAGGATTAAAAAACGTTACCTTTTCTTTGTTGTCAGCTGCCATTCACCTATCCACTCGGAGTCCTTCTCTTCCCCCCACCTCACCCAATAACTAAAAAACTCAGATCTTTTTAAAAGTCATTGGGAAAAGGTTGATCTTTCATGGAAGACCTATGGAATACATTAGTGGAAACTACAAAGGCTTGGAAAATAAGGAGGGGTTCATATCTGCATTGGTATAAGAGCTACTTTGATGCCCTTTTGACATCTTGGGAGACATTAGTATCACTTGGGCTTTCAGCTAGTTGCTCTAATTCTTAATACATGACCAGTCTATCACGTTTCCCAATAATAAGTGTCCTGTGATTGACATATAATCTCAAAGTGTGATTTAATTGTTCTTAGACACACTGTTCTGAATTTTTTTTTTTGAGTCACCAGAAGAGGTACCTGTAGGAGGAGGCAGCATGGTCCAATGGAAAGAACATTTTGACTCTGGAGTCAGAAGATCTGAGTTCAAATTTGCCTCTGACACTCACCTGATTCACTCACTTAATCTGATTTAGTTTCAGTTTCTTCATCTATAGATGATGGAGTTGGATTTTGTGGCCTCTGAGCTTCTTTCTAACTCTTGATGTGTGATCCCAAGAATATTCATATTCAAGAGATTAGCTTAGGGTCACTTTTCCAGTTGAAATTTAGCTTTATCTCTTTTTACTTTGATGTAATTTTGGAAAAAATGAGCTGGGATTCATCATCCCTATGCAGTGGACAAAGGGTCATTTGCTCAGCAGAATGTTCTAGCCTGCACAATATGTTTTTAATCCACTTTCTTTTTTCTGATGATCCACTTTCTTTCTCATGAATGTCCCTGAGGTGCCTCTGTATTATATATAATAAAGAGGGTCTGGTGCTATTAGTACATTATCAACATCAGCAGAAATACCTTATGTTGGATTGTGTACAGGACACCTTCCATAATATGGATAAGCACAATAAATGACCATATATCTCTGTTTTATTCTCCCTGTGAAGTCATTACTCACGTTAAAATGACAAATTTGGGTTAATTTTTCAAACATTATTAATTATGTCTTTCGATGTTATCTGAGGAAGGGGAAAACATAGGAAATAATGATGATTAATCTTGTCAATTTTCACAGGAGATATTGACTATTTTCCTCTTTGTTTCTCCCCCAAATACTTGATAGCCTTGTTTTGACTTTTTCCCCTAGTAATATGAATGTAGTGATTTGAGGACTTCTATTTAGCCTAGATGCAATAAGGATCCACTGCAGTGAATAGGGGAGTGACATGGTTACATCAAAAGTTATGGAACATCACTTTGGCAGCTGTGTGGATGATGTTTGAAAGTAGAGAGAGAATTGAAGCAGGCAGACCAATTAAAAGGCCATTGCAGCAGTCTAGGCAAGAGGTAATGAGAGTATGAACTGAGGTAATGATTGTGTTTTGTAGAGAGGAGGGGTGAGTGATAAAGAGTAGGTAGAGATGGCAAGATGAAGCACTGATTGGATATATGGGTTGAGGAAAGGAAGAGAAATCAAGGATAATGCTGACATCTTGACCTTGGAAAACTTAGAAGAATAGTGTTTCCTTCAACAAAAATGGGGAAGTTTGGTGAAGGTCTGGGTTTGAAAGGAAAGAAAATGAGTTCTGTTTTGAATACGTACATTTGAGATGTCTCTGGAACATTCAGTTTGAAATGTCTAATAGGCCAGTTGATGATGTGAGACTGAAACTCAGGAGAGAAATCTGTGAGGTATCAGCACAGAGATGATAATTAAACCCATGGGAGTTACTGAGGTTACCAACAGAAAACTGTAGACAGAGCAGAGAAGAGGGTCCAGGACAGGGCCTTGGGGAACACACAATTAAAGAGCATGATATGGATAATGCATTAGTGGGTCAAAGAACATATTTTTTGGTAACTCTTATTGTATAATTCTATGTTATTTTTCAAAAGGATTGCAAAAATTCACCATTCCATCAACAATATTTCAGCACACCAATTTTTCCACAGTTATAGCAGCAATTTTTTCCATCTTTTAGCTACCTTTTCAAATTTAATGAACAAAAGGTGATGTGTCAGATTTAAAACTAATTTGCATTGCTGATTATCAATGCCAATCCATATTTTTTAGAAAGTTTTCCACTATTTTCCCCACTTTGGTACTGTGTGGTGACTTTTGCATTGAAGCCATCGAGTTTGAAGGTATGCATGTATATTTGTGTGTTCACATTACATACATGTGCATGTGTGTGTGTGCTTGTGTACTGCTGTGCCAGTTTTGGAGGATCTTGCTAAATGCTTTACAAACCTTCTCTACTTTTCCATCCTCAGTCATGGATGTTGGTGCAGATGTAATGAATAATGGTATCTATTTATTAAGTATTATTTGGGTGAAATGATCCAGTGACTCACTTCTCTCCACCTTTGGGCTCATTATAATATTGATTTTGATGCTTCTTGTCACCTATAGGTATATGATAAAATTGATTCTATCAGTCTTTTGTTTGCTTATGTAAGGAGAACCCCTGAGCTCTCCTTTACATTTAACCTGAATCACGCAGATGAGTTCAAATGTGACCTCAGACACTGTGTGACTCTGGCAAATCACTTAACTCTTTTTTTTTTCCAAGTTTTTCTCATTTTTATGAATCCATAAGACATATTTAGATATGATTTTAAGGTTTACAAAATCTTTTCCTAGAAAAATCTTTAGAAATAAGTAGTATAAATATTAACATTACTTTTTTTGGACCAGATTCAGGACTTCATTAGTGTTGTTTGTTCTCATTGAGGCAACTCTTTCTCCCATTGCATTCACACCCTGATCTGAAACATATAGCTTTAGAAATATACCTGGTGGTAGGGTGAGGTGACTTAGAAGTAAAGTGACTTGCCAAGGACATAGAGCCGGAATATTTGAGTCAGTATTTTAACCCAGATCTTCCTGGATCCAGAATCATTTGACCATTCACTACACTATTTAGAGGGAGAGAATGTTTTCTTCATCCAAAGCTGAGCAGAACAATGTTCTATACAACTGCTCTCTGCAGATGCAATTTTCCTTATTTCACAGAAGAGGAAACTGAGTCCCACAATATAAAGTATCTTGCTTGTCTGTGGTCCTATAGTTATTAGAGATGATTCAAGTATCCTGATTCTGAGTCCAATGCAAAAATGGAAAACATTAATTGGATTGAGTTATGGCAGTTCTTGGGAAATGAAATCTTCCTCCTTAACTTATTACTCAAATAGAATGAAATCACTTAATTCTTATTGCCTCAGTTTTCTCATCTGTAGTATGAGCTGGAGAAAGAAATGGCAAAGTACTCCATTATCTTTGCCAAGAAAACCCCAAAAGGGGTCATTAAGAGTTTGACACAGCTGGAGCAATTGAAGGACAAACACGTTTAATTTATAGTGAAAATGTCAATATTGGGAAAGAACACTAGATTTGTAGACAGATATGTCCATGAATTCTGGTTCTGTTAGTTACTATCTATATGTTACTTAACCTGTCTAGATCTCAGTGTTTTTTGTCTGTAAAACGAGGGGTAAAGGTTCAGAATTGATTTCCATTTCTGTCTGTTTCAAGTTTCTGATTTCAAATTTTGGTTCATTTTATCCAATGGGATTAAAATTGATGGTGGTTGGACAAATATTCCACATTAAGAATATTACAAGTAAGTTAATGTTTGTGTGCAAAACTGAGAATAGTGTTTCCTAGCACTGTCTGCTTCATTTTTCTACCTTTCTTCTGTCCATTTTTGTAAAAATGGGAGGAGGTGCCATTCAGGATTGTGGGAATTAGGAGAGGGTTACGAAAGTTTGTCTGTTTCATAGAGTTCCATGGTTGAAAAAAATTCACTATCTGCTGGCCAACCTTCTTTTATTCCTTTGCTAGCTGGAACACCTTTGTTTCCCTATGTCCTACTTGTGGATCTTTCTGGATTTAGGGAATAAATTTGTTAAATGAAAGATATAATGATGTCATATGATCCAGATACTGGAAGGTCAGAGTTGCATAACAAAGATACACAGGATTCTTTAAGCCAAAGGCATTATTTTAGACAATCTAACATGTTTGCCTTCTAGACAGAATATAGAACACTAGTCCAGGAAGATGTGAGTTCAAATCCATTCTTAAACACTTACCTATTCTATTGCCCTAGGCAAATGACTTAATCCAAATGATAAAATATTTGTTAAAAGTTTTAGCACTGGCAATAGTAATAGGTACTACACAAATGCTTATTTATTTTCCTCTCCTCCTTCCATTCAGTCTTCTAGAATATGTCTATTTTACTTTTCCCATGCTCTACCTCCAACTTGCTTTCAGCTCTGTCCTAAACTTGGGAAGGTTGTAGGCAACATTAGTGAGCATCTTAGAGAAAGCATATTTTCCATTTTAATGAATGAAGCTTCTTTCTCTCTAGGCTGATATCTTTCCAGCTCCAATTAATCTTATTTGGCTCTTGGGACCTGTGGCACTTTGCTGATTTTCAAGATTTGCTTCATTTTTTTCCTTTTCATTAGAAAGAAAGCCTAGTGTTAATGCATGCTAATGGCAGGACTACCACTCAGAACTTCCATAGCATCTGCTTGCCCTAGGAAGAGGGGTGTGTTAAAAAATAGACAACTATACCTTCCTTTGCCTTAGTGAGACTATGTTCAGAGTTCTTATATCCACATTTTATATATTCCAGAATTGGTAAGACCAAGAGATTTTTTGCTACCTCTCTTCATAGGGAACACAGACACTCTAATTGAGCCATCAGTTTTGCCAAGAGTGTGCTGAGAAGAATTGACATGGACATGGGAAAACCTGGACTTCTCAAGACACTGTGGATATTTTCATTAGAGAATCACAAATCACATCTATGTCTCTTGTGTTCAACTTGCATTTGTTTATTGCTGGCTAGCAATAACTATGTCCGATTTTTATCTCTCTGTTGTTGGATCTCCTATTTCATATTTGGAAAACTATCCTCACTTATCTGTTAGATAGAATCAACTTTATTTTTTGGAGGGGAGGAGGAGTGGAAGTAGGAATGGTTGTGGTCCATAGAATGGCATAATTCTATGCGACATGACATCACAGAAGATAGTGATATAGTCATATCAGGAGGGCATGGCAAATCTCCCAGAGAGTCCTACTCTCCAAATCTTTGAGGATTTGGTAGATCCAGGAAGGAGGACTTGGGGAATACAGTTGCACCCTTTTTCTTCAAAGGATCATGAGAAATCTGAAGTCACAGAAAAGAGCTAATTCCACCCTCCTTTCCCCCATTCATGCTGGCTTCCAGAGACAAAACCCATAGTCTTCCCATGCTAGTTACTATGTGATCATTTGTGTTATCCTTTGATATGTGTGACAAAATGCTTCTTACTACACTGACTGACTTTAGAGTGTGTCCCTGGCTGTGAGACTGCTAGCTACTCAGGCAGATAATCAGATGATCATCTGTAGTTTGAATCAAACTTGGCATTTTCTCTCTGTTTTTCACTCATCGATTCACTAGCCATTTATTGAATGTCCAGTGGTTACTGAGTGTTATATTTGACAATGTAGAGAGAATTTAGAGAAGCTTCTGGTTTGGTGAAAGAATTTAAATTGATGACCATAAATCATCTTTCTAAGTGGTACTTTTGGAAGATGGGAAGAATCAGAGTATGGTGGTCTTTACTGACCAATAATTGTGTTACTATGTAGGCCAACCAGCCAACTTAAAGTAACAAGACAGAGGGAGAGGCAGGAGGTAGCATGGACTACATGAATCAAACCACAGTGCTATCACTTTGACTAACATCTCTCCTCAAACCCTAATGAAATATCAGGACCCTGAGCTCAAGAGTCTTGGAAATAGCAGTGCTCTCAGACCATGGGCAATGTTTCCAGCTCAAACTCTAGAGACACCATTGAGGACAACAATCACTGTGTAGAAGGGATATATTGATCTCCTCCCTCCACCTTCTCTCTATTCCTTTCTCCCCCCCACTATCATCACCACCACCACCACTACCAGCTGCTGCTGTTACTACTGCTACTATTACTATTACTATTACTATTACTATTACTACTACTGCTACTACTAACCAATGTCCAAGAGCATTAAAAATGGCAGCATCTTTTAGACCAAAGATTTTTAAACTTTTTCTACTCTTGATCCCTTTTCTCCTGAGAAAATTTTTATGTGCCCTTGGATACATAAGTATATAAAATATAAAATTAAATATTTACTGATAATAAATCATAATTTTTGTGACCCCACATATTTAGTAAACAGACTCATATGGGGTCAGTTAAGAAATTGGGATTTAGACCACCAATCCCATATCCAGCCTTTACAACCACTGGGAAGCAATAAGACATGGGCTAGTAAATGTTTTAACAACTGGAGTGGGCCAAGGTGATGTATGCACAACTTTTTAATTTTTAAAAACTTAATACTTCAATGTTTGATAGGTTATTTATATTCATTATTTCATTTGAACCTCCAAACAAATCTTTGAAGCTGGTACATTTTCCATATTTTTTAGATTGATGTAAATAGGGTTGTTTTAATCTATACTTATTAATAGCCCCCATTTTTATGTATAACCTTTTAAGTTTAATCTGCTTTATTAACATTTTCTTAAATCTAGGCAATCAACAAAACAATAAATCGAGCCCTGATTTGTTGTGATTGCCAACTTCTGAGGTACAAAGACTCACAGTGAAAATTTAATCACCTCAGCAATTAGAGCTGGCCCTAGCATGCACCTGGGAGAAACTCAGAAACAAACTGAGGTTGAGATAGGAGGCAGCCTATTTCAGGGCAGTCAAACCACTGACATTACCTCAACCACCACTTCTTAGATTCCTATAGACATAGTTTAGGACTTTTAATCCAAAGGACATCAGAAATGGCTATAATCTTACAAGTAGAAATGGTACTAAACAAGATACATTACCATCTGTGGCAGTACTCTAAGGGTCACTGGAACTTGCCATCTTGTAGCTAAACCTCTTGTGTTTTTCCCTCATTAGAATGTAAGTTTTTTTTTTTTTTTTTTAGAATGGAGACCGTCTTGTTTTTCTATTTATATTCCTAGCACTTTGTACAATGCTTTGCTCATAATAAGTGCTTAATAAATGCTTTTTCATTTATCCATTTACTTGGAAAATCTAGGTTTTAGATTGTAGGACTTGGGGTGAATCAGTTTCTCTCTTTTGCTCTAACTTTTTCCATTTGTAACAATAATGAAAGCTAACATTAATGTAACATTTTGCATAATCATCTGTTTTGATCTTTATCATGCTAAAGCTATAATTTACAATACCCATTTTATAGAAGAGGAAACCGAGGCACAGAGAAATTGAATGATTTGCCCAGGATAACACAGTCAATAAACCTCAAAGAAGGGATTTAACCTTAAGTTTTTCCGATTCCAGTTTAAGATCTCTACTGGGCCACCTACCTGCCTCAAGAATTTGGGACAGACTATTTTTCCTTTAACTATTGCTCCTTGTTCTGCCTTGTTTTTTCCTTAATCTAAAGAGACTGGTCCTTGATGACTTATCTAGGTGTACATATTTTGATTAGCACCACTAAGAGCTTGCTCAGTTAGGATGGCATATCAGTGTATTTTCCCTTTCATTTCCAGTGCTGAGAAGTAAATGGGTAAAGCTGATTCCTCATTGTTAAATTGCAGCCTGTTCCTTATTAAAGAAAGTTGCCCCACATGGATACATATGCAGACAATGTGTTGTATCAGAGATAACCAAGACTGCTGCTGCCATAATGAAAGGGGGCTGCAGTTTCTAGATAGCAGGATCAATGTAGCAGTTTGCTTTTCTGTTATTCAGGACCTAATTTAAAAGACCACATATTTTGAGAGAAACACCCACATTGGGATTTTTTTTTGAATGGGAAACCTCTGAAGTGCAAAATATTTAAAAATTTTTTTTCTTCTATATTTTAGGTCTAATGCAAAGATGGGATAATATCAAGAGTAGGATTTTCCCAGTATGGTTTGGTCTACAAGATGGAAAACTTTTCTAGCCAGCATGATTTTCTAGTAATGTGAAGGTATAGCCAGAAGTCAGAAAATCCATTTCCTTGCTTCAGGGAGGCTGTGCCCAAACAATTTCAGGTATTTCTTCTGTGCCTAGGTACCACAAGAAACAGAGGAACATAGTGGATATAAAACTGGCCTTACAGATTTAAAAATGTGTATCCAAGTCTGTCTCTGACACATATTGTGTGACCTTGGGCAAATCCTTTAATTTCTCAGTGTCCAAAGCAACTTTGAGATTGTACCTCACAGAGAAATTAACAAGTATATGTTAGTCACTTGTTATGTGCCAGACACTGTACTAAGCCTTGAGGATACAATGATAAGCAAAAAACCAAAATAATTCTTGCTCTCTAAGGACTTGGTGTAATGGAGGCAACAACATGCAAACAACTGTATTTAGAAGGGGACTACCTGCATTCAAAGATGGAGTCCCCCATCTCATGGTTCTCTCTACAAAGGAGATTATAGATCTGGTCCCAAGCATCTTGTGGGAATCAATTCCCTAACTGTATATGACCAGAAAACATATTGCCTTAAGTCTGACCTTAACTAGTTATGGTATTTGAGGATGAGTATAAGATGAAGCCCTTTCCAGCCTCTGCAGGACATTGATAAGTGCTCCATTAGTCTTTGCTATAATCAACCAGAATGCATTTCAACCCCTTTGGGGCAAAATCTCTGAAGAATGAGGAGGTGGCTCTTATTTAGTCAATGACAATCCAAACTGCATAAGGGTTGCTTATTTTGGAGCCATATAAGTATTTGAGTTTGCTTTATCTGATACATATAGGGAAAGGATGCTTGTTTTCACATTGGTGGGAATGTTATTCCTGGGGGCATGATAGAGAAGACTTGAATGTAATTTGGAGAGGAATAAAACATGTCTGGCTCAAATGCCTTCTTATATGGAAGTTCTGGGAGAAATGATTCTATCAGAAAGAGAGATGGAAGATTCAGACAGTACTTCAGTAGGTGAATTCCGGTTTGGATGAAGAGGTGTTGGGGGCATAGTAGAAAAAGTCCTGATTATAGTTTGGAGAGGACTTAAGGGAGATAATTGTTTTTTCCCCCAAGTATTTATTTGAAGGACTGTTATATGGGAAATGGATCAGCTTTGCTCTTCTTGGTTCCAGAAACCAGAATTTTGAACAGTGGGGTGAAATTTATGGAGAGAAAGATTCCTAACAATTAGAGCTGCTCTAAAGCATAATAGATTGCCTTTCTATCAGTAAGTCTTAAAATGTCTAGTTATTAGGAATGTTGTAAAGGAGATTTCTGCTCTTCTTTGGGTTAGATTAGATAACTTCTGAGGTCTTTTCTAATTATAAGATTCTATGATTCTACTGTACTTGAACAAAATGAAATCTACTACCTTGATCTTTTCTAGTATTTCCTTTTTAAGAGAAACTTTCCCAAGCTGAGAAACTCAAAATATTTGGAAAATTTTCCAACCAATTTTGCTGGCAGGCCTATTCTGCTTCCTTGTGTTTAGAAAAGAGGATCTCTTGAAGATCTTGGGTTATTGTATAATTATCTGTCAACCTTAAAGTCAGGAAATCTGGGTTTGAATTATTGCTTCACCTTTTATTAGCTATGTGATTTTCAGTTAGTAACTGAATCTCTCTGAGCCTTAGCTTCCTCATCATCTGTAAAATGGGGTAAATGACACTTATAATATTTCATCTGACTGCTCTGAGGTTCAATTGCAACAATCATCATTAACATCATTATCATTAGAAACATTCACATGAAAATTTTTAAAGCCCTTTCTATATGCTATCTCATTTGATTCCCACATCATTCCTGAGAAGTAGGTGCTATTGTATGTAAAGTGCTTTGTATCCTTTAAAGGGCAGTATAAATGTGAATTATTATTGATATTGTGAGCAAAGTGAGGCAAAATATAAGGGATTGCAATCTTTTTGTAAATATACTTATGCCCTAGAACCTGAATTTCTGGATTTTAAGGGATTTTTTGTAGGAATTCCTAATCATGTTTTATCATGGATCTTTTTAGTAGTCTGGGGAAAGCTATAGAACCCTTCTCAGAATCATACATTTAAATGAATAAAATAAAATATATAGGATTACAAAAAGCCAATTATGTTGAATTCTAATTATAAAATTATTAAAAATTAGAATTTGTAGATTCTAAATTAAGAAACTTCATTAGTTTAGATACTAGAATTAAGTAGGAAGTACAAAACATGTGTGTACCTCCACGGTTTTAAGTACTTAGAGTTTTATCTCTCCCCTTCCTTATTCTCTGCCCTTTCCCATATTTGCCTGATCCTTAGATAGTCCTTCCTCCACCATCAGAGAGATCATCCTGCCCCTTTTCTTTCTGGTAAGGGATGCTCAGGAGCATACATTTACATTTTTATGAAGTGCTTGGTTTATTATCCTAATAAATCCTTGTTGGGTTTGCTGAACGCAAGTAGTGGATGTTAAGAGTTTATATGGAAATTAAGGCAGCACTATATCTTCTTAATTAGACAAATGTACACATAAAAAGAAACATGTGTCAGCTGCAGAGGAAGTCAAGCTGGGTAGGAAGGGATTTTCCCTCAGTTGTTTTTAGAGGCCTATCTGGAGGCTGTTAACACTTAGGCTGAAGGCAGACAGCTTATCTCTAGTGAAGGGCAAGAAAATTGGACTTCAAAGGTCATGTGGTCATTTAAATGTTTATTATTTGTTCATTTAGAACACAATTAAAAACAGTTTTTTGGAGTTCTGAATTTTCCCCCTCTTTCCCACTTTTCTCTTACCAACTGAGAAGATAAGCAATATACTAGTTATACATGTAAAATCATGTAAAACATTTCCATATTAGACATATCACACACAAAAACCCAAGAAAAATAAAATGAGAAAATCTTCAATTTTCACTGAGTTCACCAGTTCTTTCTCTAGAGGTGGATAACATTTTCCATCAATTTTCTTGGATCATTGTTTTGATTGTTGTAGCTAAGTTTTTCACATTTGATCACCATTACACTATTTCTATTACTATGTACAATGATTTCCTGGTTCTGCTCGCTTCACTTTGTATCAGTTCATATAGGTCTTCCCATTTTTTTTCTGAAACCATTCTACTTATCATTTCTTATAACACAATAGTATTTCATTACAAGGGATAATTTCTAGGGGGTGTCAATGGATAGAATGTTGGACCTGGAATCAGGAAGACTCAATTTTCTGAGTTCATATTTGAACTTACTTATAACTGTGTGAATTTGGGCAAGTCATTTAACCCTATTTGTCTTAGTTTCCTCATCTAAAAAAATGGGCTGAGTAAAGAAATGGCAAACCCCTTTTGTATCTTTGTCAAGAAAACCTCAAATGGGATCATGAAGAGTGGAAAAATGATTGAAAAATGACTGAACAATAACATTCCATCACAATTCTATGTCACTACTTGTTTAGCCATTCTCTAATTTCAATTTCTTATTCTTTACTACCAACAAAAAAGAGCTGTTATAAATTATATTCATACATATAGGTCCTTTTTCTTTTTTTTTTTCATCTTATTTTGGGATATAGACCTAGTGATAGTGCTAGTCAAAGAGTATGCAGTTTTATAGCATGGTTCCAAATTATTCTTGAGAATGGTTGAACCAGTTCACAACCTCACCGAAATTCATTAGTCTACCTATTTTTCCTAATCTCTTCTAGCATTTGTCATTTTTGATAGCTGTAAAGTGACACCTCAAAGATGTATTTGTTTGCATTTCTTCAATCAATGGTGATTTAGAATTTTTTAAAAATATGGCCATAGATTGTTTTGATGTCTTCTGAAAACTTCCTTTTCATATCTTTAATAATTAATCAATTGGAGAGTGACTCTTATTCTTATAACATTGACTTAGTTCCCTATATATTTGAGAAAAGAGGGTTTTAACAGAGAAACTTAATGTGATTTTTTTATCACTTCATTGTCTATGATACTTAAAAAATTAAAATATCTTTTAATTAAGTCTACTTTTGCTTTGTTCATGATCATGATTGATATCCCTACCTTTTTAAAATTTTCACTTTGCTACTCACTATTCAGCAAAAACTGCTGGGAAAATTGGAAACTATTGTGGAAGAAATTAAGGCTGGACCCACACCTAACACCGCACACCAAGATAAGATCTAAATGGGTTCATGATCTAGATATAAAGAGTGATATTATAACCAAATTAGAGGAACATAGGATAGTTTACCTCTCAGACCTGTGGAGATGGAATAAATTTATGTCCAAAGAAGATCTGGAACTCTTAACTGAACACCAGATAGATAATTTTGATTATATTAAGTTAAAAAGTTTCTGTACAAACAAAACTAATGCAGACAAGATTAGGAGGGAAGCATCAAATTGGGAAATCATCTTTACATTTAAGGGTTCTGATAAAGGTCTCATCTCTAAGATATATAGAGAATTGTCTCATATTTATAAGAATTCAAGCCATTCTCCAATTGATAAATGATCAAAGGATATGAACAGACAATTTTCAGATGATGAAATTAAAACTATTTGTAATCATATGAAAAGGTGCTCCAAATCACTATTGATCAGAGAAATGCAAATTAAGACAACTCTGAGGTACCACTACACACCTGTCAGATTGGCTAAAATGACTGGAAAAGATAATGTTGGAGGGGATGTGGGAAGACTGGGGCACTGATGCATTGTTGGTGGAGCTGTGAACAGATCCAACTATTCTGGAGAGCAATTTGGAGTATGCTCAAAAAGTTATCAAACTATGCATACCCTTTGACCCAGCAGTGTTTCTATTGGGCTTATATCCCAAAGAAATCATAAAAGAAGGAAAGGGCCCCACATGTGCAAGAATGTTTGTGGCAGCTCTTTTTGTAGTGGCTAGAAACTGGAAACTGAATGGATGCCCATCAATTGGAGAGTGGCTGAATAAATTATGGTATATGAATGTTATGGAATATTATTGTTCTGTAAGAAATGACCAGCAGGACGATTTCAGAGAGGCCTGGAGAGACTTGCCTGAACTGATGCTGAGTGAAATGAGCAGAATCAGGAGATCATTATTCACGGCAACAACAATACTATATGAGGATCAGTTCTAATGGACATCACTCTCTTCAACAATGAAATGCTTCAAACCAGTTCCAATTGTTCGGTGAAGAGAGCCATATACACCCAGAGAGAGGGATGTGAAATGTGGACCACAACATAACATTTTCATGTTCTCTATTGAGGTTTGCTTGCATTGTATTTCCTTTATCCAATTATTCTTTCTTGTAGATATGATTTCTCCTGCACAAAAAATGATGCAATAACTATACATATATTCGATTTCTTAAGTATTCTAACATAATTATCATATAGTGGATATCCTGCCATTTAGGGGAGGGGTGGGGAGTAGGGGGGAAAAATTTGTAACAGAAAGCTTTGTAAGGGTTAATGTTTAGGAATTACCCATACATATGTTTTGCAAATAAAAAGTATTAATTTAAAAAAATTTCACTTTGCTTGATGGAGCTGTGAATGGATACAGCCATTCTGGAAAGCAATTTGGAGCTATGCTCAAAAAGTTATCAAACTGTGCATACCCTTTGACCCAGCAGCATTTCTATTGGGCTTATATCCCAAAGAGATCATAAAGGAAGGAAAGGGCCCCACATGTGCAAGAATGTTTGTGGCAGCCCTTTTTGTAGTGGCTAGAAACTGGAAACTGGATGCCCATCAATTGGAGAGTGGCTGAATAAATTATGGTATATGAATGTTATGGAATATTATTGTTCTGTAAGAAACGACCAGCAGGATGATTTCAGAGAGGCCTGGAGAGACTTGCATGAACTGATGCTGAGTGAAATGAGGAGAACCAGGAGATCATTATACATGGCAACAACAATACTATATGACGATCAATTCTGATGGACATGGCTCCCTTCAACAATGAAATGTTTCAAACCACTTCCAATTGTTCACTCAAGAAAGCCATATACACCAAGAGAGAGGGATGTGAAATGTGGACCACAACATAACATTCTCATACTCTTGATTGATGTTTGCTTACATTGTGTTTCCTTTATCTGATATGTCTTTTATGTAGATACAATTTTTCTTGCACAACAATAAATTTGGAAATATGTATACATATATTCGATTTCTTAAGTATTCTAACATAATTATCATGTAGTGGATATCCTGCCATCTAGGGGAGGGATGGGGAGCTGGGGGGAAAAATCTGTAACAGAAAGCTATGTAAGGGTTAATGTTGAAGAATTATCCATACATATGTTTTGCAAATAAAATAAAATTAAAAAAAAGATAAAAAATTTTTCACTTTGCTTTTTAACTTTTATTATGACAAAGCACAATAGATTCTGCTCCATTATTTTGACTTTGTGTGTGTTTTTCTTTTAAGTGTGTCTTTTACAAACAACATTTTGTTGTATTCTGCTTCCTAATACATTATATCTGCTTCCATTACATTCTCTTTCACATTTAGTTATGTTTACTGTGTGTTTTCCTCTAGCCTATTTTCTCTGTATATCTTTTTCTCTTTCTTTTTAGACAAGTCTGTTTTTCTTCTAATCACTGCCTTCCTTTAATCTGTTCCTTAATCTGTTCTTCCTTTTATCATTCTCTTCTTTCTTTTATCCATTTCACTTTCTATTTCCCTATTGGGCAAGATAAATTTCTATACTATACTGAGTGGACTGTATATATCTATATTTCCTTCTTTGAACCAATTATGATGAGAATGGGGTTTAAATATTCTCTGCCACCTCCTTATAGCCACATCTATTGTAAACCTCTTTTATATGAAATAATTTCCCAAGTTTTACCTCTTTCCTACCCCTTCTCCCAGTGTATTACTCTTTCTCATCCCCCCTTTTTTGAGATCATCCTGACACAATCAATTTACATTTGTGCCCCCTGTCTATGAAGACTGCTTTTAAGGACTTTAGTAATGATAAGGTTCTTAGAAATTGCATGAATTATTTTTCCATATAGGAATGTATACAATTTAACTTTATTGACTTTATGATTCATCTTTCATATTTACCTTTTAATGCTTCTCTTGAGTTGTTTGTTTGAATGTGAAATTTTCTATTTAGCTTTCCATCAGGAAGGCTGCTAAGTCCTCTATTTCATTAAATATCCATTTTCTCCAAGAAGGATTATGTTAGTTTTGCTGAAAAGGTTATTCTGGTTGTAATTCTAGCTCTTTGACTTCCAGAATATCATATTCCAAGCCCTCCTCTCCTTTAAGGTGGAAGCTGCTGAATTTTGTGTGAACATGACTGTGGCTCCACAATATTTGAATTGTTTCCTTCTTGCTGCTAACACTGTATTTTTCTTACCCAGGAGTTTTGGAATTTAACAATAATATTCTTGGGAGTTTTCATGTTGAGATTTCTTTCAGAAGATGATTGGTAGTTTCTTTAAGTTTTTATTTTACTCTCTGGATCTAAGATATTGAATTATATTTCCTTGATAATTTCTTGAAATATTATGACTTTGTTCTCTCTCTCTCTCTCTCTTTTTTGTATTTCAGGTAGTTCAATAATTCTTAAATTATCTCTCTCTGTTCTATTTCCAGGTCAGTCATTTTTTTTCTTTTTTTAAAAAAATCAAAGTATTTTTATTATTTTTAAATTTTAAATTTTCCTCCAATTACTTGTTAAAGCAATTTTAACATTTTAAAAATATTTAGTTCCAAATTCTCTTCCTTTCCTTTCCCTCATTGAAAAGGCAAGTAATTTGATGCAGGTCACACACACACACATTTCCATATTAGTCATGTTGTAAAAGAAAATACAAAAAAAATCATGAAAAAAATAAAATGAAAAATAGTATGCTTTGATGTACATTTAAACTACTTCAGTCCCTCCTGTGGAGGGGTATAATATTTTTCATCATAAAAGCTAAGACACTCACAGTTACTCATTGTGTACCATAACAGCTGTATGGTATAATCTTTTCCTGGTTCTGCTTACTTTACCTTGCTTCTGTTTATGTAAATCTTTCCAGGTTTTTTCTGAAATCATTTTATAATTTCTTATATCACAATAGTATTTCATTACAATCATATACCACAACTTATTCAGCCATTCCCTAAAGATATCTCCTTAATTTCCAATTCTTTGCCCCTACAAAAAGAGCTGTTATAAATATTTTTTATATAAATAGGTTTTCCTCTTCCTTCTCTTCCTTCTCTTTCTCCTTCTCCTTCTCTCTTTGAGATACAGAGCTAATAATGGTATTGATGATTCAAAGATTATGCACAATTTTATAGCCCCACTGAACATAGTTCTAAATTGCTCTCCAGGATAGTTGCATCAGTTGATAACTTCACCAACAGTGAATTAGTGTCCCAATTTTTCCACTTCCCCTCCAACATGTTTCATTTTCCAATTCTGTCATATTAGCTAATCTGATAGGTGTAAAATGGTACCTCAAAATTGTTTTAATGTACATTTCTCTACTCAAAAGTGATTTAGAACATTTTTTTCATAGACTTACAGATAACTTTATTTTTTTCTTCTGAAAACTGCCTGTTCATATCCTTTGACAATTTATCAATTAGGCAAATGTTTGTTTTTTCCAATAGTTCATCTTTTTTAATTTTTTTATTCTTTTGACTTTGTTTTATTATTTCTTGATTTCTCAGTGATGAGCTTCCAGTTGCCCAACACCAATTTTTTTTACTGAATTATTTTCTCCAGTGAAAAAAAGAGTACCTCTTTTATCTTTGACCAATTTTGTTTACCTTCTTTTCTTTAGTAAAAATTTGTACCTCCATGAGTTTTACTTGGTTTCTTTTACCAATAGACCAATTCCATTTTTAAAGTTATTTTCTTTATTTTTTTGTGTTTCTTTTACCAAGCTATTAATGCTCTTTTCATAATTTTCTTGCATCACTCTCATTTCTTTCCCCAGTTTTCCTCTACTATTCATCTTTTTCTTTAACATTTCTAGGAATTTTTATTGCACTTGGATCCAAACACCTTTTTTTTTCTTTGAGGCTTTGGTGGTAGCTCTTTTTACATTATTATCTTCTTTTGAGTTGTGTCTTGATCTTCCTTACCACTGTAATAGGTTTTTATGGTAAAATCACTTTTTGTTGTTGGTTTTTACTAATTTTTTCCTAGCTATTTTTTGACTTAACTTTATGTAAAAGTTGGACTGTGCTCACTTGGGATGGAGAGGCTCTCTCTCAAGCTTCAGGCTTTTTCATATTTCTGTTTTCAGAACTAGTTCTGGGGGTCTGCAAGTTTTTGGAGCTTCCAAGATGATGTGATATGAGGAGAGGTGTGGCCACTTATTTAATAGTCTGAGTGAAAGGTCTCTGCTCCTCTGCAGCCACAAGCACTAGTACTTTTCCTGGCCCTTGAACTATGACCAGATTCCATGCTTTCCTGTGCCCCCAAGGGCTAGTGCTCCTCTCTGCATTCAAACTGATAAGAGCCACTTCTCTCTTTCGACTGATCATAAGCACTCCTCTCTGTCCTGGAACTAAGGCCCAGAACTGCTTATTGGCAATAGAAATGCCAGTCAGAACTAGCTTCACTCAGGGTCAGCAAAAGATCCCCAGTAATCTCTTCTGACCAGTTGTCCAATCCCTTTCTGTCTCAGACTGATAGATCCTGAAGCTACTGCCACCATACTGTTGTAGCTGCCCCCATTGCCCAGTGATTTTTGCATTCTTTTGACTTTGTTTTATTATTTCTTGATTTCTCAGAATCATGAGCTTTCAGTTGCCCAGCACTAATTTTTTTACTGAATTATTTTCTCCAGTGAGAAAAAGAATACTTGTTTAATTTTTGAACAATTTTGTTTAACTTCTTTTCTTTAGTGCCTCCCTGTATGGGTTCTGGATCAGCTCCCTCTCCAATGTCACTGACTTACCTAGCCAAAGTTCCCAAGTGGTCTTAGGTTGACCTTTTGTTGGCTCAGATCCTCCAAAGTTTGAATTGAGGTGCTTTTTGAAAGTTTTGTAGAAGAGAATGTTGAGATAGTTTGGCTAAGCTATTACCTTTAATTCACCATCCTAACCTCCCTCATTTTACAAATGTGAAAACTGAAACAGAATGAGAGTAAATAGCTTGCTTAAGGTCATAGAGGAATTTAATAGTAGAGCAGGGATTTGAACTCAGCGTTCTGACAGATTCTTTCTTTCTCCATTGTCTTAAGCTGATTGACATTCAGGAAACCTGTTTTCTGCTTCTAAGTCCATCACTGAGAGACTCAGTAAGTTTTTCTCCTTGATAAGGCCTCAGTTTCCTCTTCTTTAAAGGAGAGATAATAAAACTTATATTACTTCTCTCATTGAGTTATCACAAAATTAAGATAATGACTTTAGATCTTAGAAATTACCATCTGTTCCCTTTCCCTCTCTTTCTTCCTCCCTCTCTCCCCCTTCCTCTTCTTCCCCCTATCTCTCCTTCCCTTTCCCTTCTCCTCCCTCTTCCTCCCTCCTACCCTCTCTTTCCCCTCCCTTTCCCTCTTTCCTTCTCCCTCTTCCTTTCCCTCTCCTTCTTTTCCTTCGTCCCTCCCTCCTTCCCTTTGTATCCTTCCTGCATTTACTAATTTTAAAATTGTTAAACAGTTCTTCATAAAATAGACAAGGTTATCATGGATAGTTAGATGAGCAGATTAATCTGTTCATTTAAAAATATTGGAGTTCTGAAGTATTTGATTATTGATTTAGAGCTGGAAAGGATCTTAATATTAATATTTCCCAACCCTTTCAACTTACAGAGGAGGAAACCAAAACCTAGGGATTTTAAATGAACTATTAATATCATACAGTAACAGTAAGGATTTGAATGCAGGTCCCTTACACCCTCAAATTCAAAGCTTTTCCTTGTCACATCCTGAGTTGGATTACTTAATTGTAATTCTATCCTTACTGCTCTAGAACTCTCTGCTATTATAACAAGCATTATTGACATTGGTAGCCCCATTTCTCTGCACTCACTCCATCTTTTCCTTCAAAAGTTTTATCTCCATGGTAGTTTGACCTGATTCTCCAACAGCAATACAGCTTACCCTTGTTCCAATTCTCATATGTATTACTAGGAATCAACTTGCCTTAATTTATCTTGCTACCACTATATTTTCCATCCTTGGACTATATTGTCATTTTTTAAAAATTGCTTTTCTTGCCTTGATTCTATCTCCCAAGTAATACAATGAGAGGGTCTCCTAGTTGGCTGCCATATCATTCTTTTTTTTTCCTCAGGATATAATATCTCATAACAAATTGAGCCAGTAGCAACTGTATCTCATTGTTCTTAGATTTTGGGTATGGTATTATGTTACTACTTCACTTTGTAGTAAGAATCTTGGGTGTATATATCTGTGTGAACATCCTAGAAACTACTTTATGTAGTTATCTATAGGAATAACAAGCCTTTATCTCATTCTCTCTCTCTCTCTCTCTCTCTCTCTCTCTCTCTCTCTCTCTTTCTTAGTCACTCTCTCTGTCTCTCTTTATCTCTCTGTCTGCCACTGTTTCTGTCTTTGTGTCTTTGTCTGTTCCTGTTTGTCTCTGTCTCATCACTTTCTCTCCTTCTTGTCTTCTTTTTTCCCTCCTTTCCTTCAATGTACAGCTTTTTCTGAGATTTATTTGATGGGATTCAAGCATATAAATGAAATTAGTAAAAACAAAAGTTATAATTCATTTTTTGAAGGGTGGTTTAGAATTCCTAGAAATCCTTAGGAATTCCCTCTACCAATTTGTATCAAAATCTACTTTGCAGCTTAGTCTTAGTTACTTAGGGTATCAAGACTTTCCCAGGGCTATATAATCAGTATGTATCAGGAATGGGACTTGAACCCAGAAATTCCTGACACCCAAGTCAGCTCTCTGTACCTCTATATTTTATCCCTTTTTCATTTCTATAGTTCTTTATAAAAGTTTAGCAAGTGCTTTCTTTTCTCATATCCATCTTGTGAAGTAGATATTGATCACAACTTTTCAGTATCTATGATAACATTTTTTAATAATCTTGGCATTCAGGTAAATTGCAGATCCTCAATGCCTTATATTATGAACTTTATAAGATAGTTTGGCTAAAAAGATCATTATCTTGTGCCCAGTTCTCTGGTGCGGAGTCTCCCCAAATCTAGCAAGGTTGTTCCTTGGGCAATAGGTTTATGTATGGTTGGTTGCTTGGACCAGTGTTCAAGAATAGATAGGCTCTGCCAGATCCTGTTTTTAGATTTTTCTATAATTATTACTTTGGCTATTACTACTCTAAGTTTACAATCCTTGCTCAATAGCCAGTGATTGGACATAATCCCGAAGGAATGCAATTGTATAAATCTAGACATTCACATAGGAAAAAAAACCCCAGAAGACAAAAGAAAGGTGCAACTAAATGAAGGACTAAGTTCATAAAAGAGGCAAATAAAGACTGGCAGCATTGGTTTTTAGGAAATATCATTTTATGTGATATTTGGTTACCTTCTATTTCATGGCTCACGACAGCATTTGCAAAAAGACCACATTGAAAATGATTGCAGTTTGTGAACCAATATCACCTTCAGAGGATGATGAGGTACAAAGAACTTGGATAAAAGTCTCCAAGTTACATGAACACACACTTTAATATTAATTGACTTTAACTTGAAATTAAATATAGAGGAGGGCATGGAAATTTATGTTGGAAAATATGGTTCAGGGAAAAGAAATGAGAGAGCAGAAAGACTTGTAGATTCCACAGAAACTTTACACCTATACATCATGAATACTTTCTTTAAAGAGAAACTGGAGAGGACATATATGTCATACATCAAATAACAAAATAGAAATTATTTATATTTTAACAATCAGGAAATAATAACTCATCACTAATGTGGGAATAATTTCTGAATAAGTCATCTAGGCACAATCAGATCACTGACTTGTTAGAGCAAAGACAAAAAATTAACCCAGAACTAAAGAGAAAAATAAAAATGAGAAAATGATGTATAAAATTAAAGTAATTCCAACTTGACCTATTTAAACAAACTATTGACACCAAAAAATTGGGAAATGAAGAAAGGAATTCACATTGAACATTACATAGAGAAGTTTAACCATGCAAATCAATTACCTCAAAGAGAAGAGTAGAAGAACCTATAAATTGTGTCATCCTGCAGATATATGAACATTTGGGCAAATAGAGAAATATACAACCAAGGATAGTACTGATTTAGGACATAAATGTATTTGTAAAATCACAGGGACAAAAATAGTGGAAGATTATAAATCTTATTACCTCATAAAACAGTGAGAAGCAATGAAGGGGGAAAAATATTAAGTGGAAACTTAACAATAGTCCCAAATAAGTCAGATCTTTCTAGAGACATTTAAGAATGAAACTGAAATATAAGAATGAAACATTAAAAAAATGAAAAAAAAGGGGGCAGCTAGGTGGTGCAGTGGATAGAGCACTAGCCCTGAAATTAGGAGGACCTGAGTTCAAATCTTGTCTCAGACACTTAACACTTCCTAGCTGTATGACGCTGGGCAAATCACTTAACCCCAATTGCCTAAAAAAAAAAAAAATGAAAACAAGCCACAATAAAAAAACCCAAAAATAAAACCTTTCAACAGTGGAACTATCATATTTGGGCTCTAACATTATAGTTTCTGATGTACTGAGTAAAGAAGTAGAAATGGCACTGAAAAAAATTAGATGAAGTATGTATAGAGGAAGTCTATGATGAAGAGCAACATAATTTTAGGAAATATCTGAAAGGAGGGGAAGGAATTAAATATTTACAAAAAATCATAGATATTATCATAAAAAAGGAACAAAGAGAATATCAACAACTACCTACCATACGCTCACTTTAGTAACTGTACAAAATTGATATGAGAATAATCTACACACTAAGTGAAGACACCTTTAATGAAAGTTTGGAAAGTCTTCAGGCATAGTTCTGAAATTGATATTTTAACACAAACCACACCTTTGCAGCCCCACAGTTGACTAAAAGGTTCATATAATACAACATTCCTTTGTACATTTTGTTTGTTGACAAAAAAGGACACTTGTTTAATTGTATAGCAAAAGCTTGCCTTAAAACCTCTTTTCCCACAAGAGGTTTTTCCTATGCATATGTCAAAATCATAAAATATTGCTTGAAAAAACATAACAGATAACTTTATCTGGCTACCTTTTGATTATTATCAGGCAAGTTATAAAACAATGACATAAATGTCAGCCAACAGTGTTGTTGGCTACTGTCATGAGACTCTCCAAGGCAATGTTTAAATTGAGAGATGGCAAAGTCCTCTAAAATTCAGAAGTGTCAAACTCTGAGTGCTAAAAGTAGATTAAAACATAATTGGAAAATGTTTCATAAAATAAAATACAATACCACATTTATTTTGTGGTTTTCTAAATCAATATGGAGTCCACAGGAATCCCTTTCTATTTGAATTTGATGTAACTGATATGTGATCTTGTTTCTGGATGACACTGTGCTGATTCCATCAATTCTGAGGACATTATAGAACTTCATAAATTAGATATAATTATGCAAAAGAGGTCAAAGTCCACAGAGGAGAGAAGTGAATGAATTAGACTAATTGAACTATGAGATGCAGTTGGGTGAATAATCCATATAACTTATATATATATATATGCGTACACATAAATGAATAATATTATATTTAAGAAATGGCATATATTTATGACATTCACAATACATAATATGTAAATATAATATATAGCATAATATGTTGCATGTGATACAATGCTGAATATTATGTTACAAACTACAAATATAATCTTCATATTTATGAAATTACAGATCTATTAGAATAGGGTATGTCAGAACCTTTGCTCCGTTGGCATTTAAATAATTTTCAGAATTACAGAAGCATTTGTAGAGTCATATACATAGTGTCAGAAATAGGACTAAATTTCATGTCATTAAATTATAGAATCTTAGTATTTGAAAGAGTCTAAATGACCATCTATTATAATCCACATTGGGAAAAGTTTCCTTTGTACAACACATTTGACAGATGGCCATGAAGTTTTCACTCGAAGAGCAGACCCATTGACTTTCAAGGCAGTCTATTCTACTTACAGTTTTAGATGGATCTTAACTACTCAAAGATTTTCCTTACATGAAGCCTAAAATTGAACCTTCTACTTCATTTAAACTTGCTTCTTTACTAAGTACATCAAAGGCTATAATATTAGAGCCCAAATATGATAGTTTCACTGTCCTCCATGTTGAAAAGTTTTTATTTAAATTGTGGTTCTTTTCCATTTTTTATGTTTGTCCTCATTGAAGGTTTATTCTTAAATTATCTCCAGAAAAATCTAGTTTAATTGGGTCTATTGTTACATTTTCACTTAAAAGTGTCCCCCTACATTGCTTGCTTACTGTTTTATGAGATATGATATTGAACTTTTAACCTTCCACTTATTTCTTTTAATTCTACCTAATATCTTGTTCATTTGAAAGCTCTTCATGTACTTGAAGATAGTTCTCTTGTTTCTTCAAAGTCTCTTTTTCAGTTTACAAACTTCCACGTCCTTTGCTATCTTAGTTGCCCTCTTCTGCATGTTTTTCAGCTCCTTAGTTACAATATTCAGTGTCTAGGATCAAGCAAAATATTCCAAATTAGGTCTGACTAGGACAGAACTACAATGTGGCTATCACATCACAGTCTTAGGCCTAGCTTTTTTCAGCTACCTTATAGTGCCATTGCCTCATATTAAACTTGCATTTCACCAAAGCCCTTATGTTTTCCAGTTGAGATAAGCTAGGTATGCCTCTTCCATTTTGTTAAGAGTTGATTTTTTTAAGCCCCAGTTCCAGAATTTACAATCATTCCTATTGGATTTTATTTAAATAGATTTGATCCAAATGTCCTAATGGGCTAAGACATTTTTAATCTTGTCTCTCATCTGTTGTTAGCTACCTCCTAGCTTAGTGTCATTTGAAAACATGAAAAGCAAGTAATTTGTGCCTTTATTCCATATAACAAAATGTCACATAATATAGAGCCAAACACAGATCATTGGGATACTCCATTAGAGACCATGTTCCAGGGCGACATTGAATCATTAATGATGACTTTTGGGTCCAGACATTCAACCAGCTCTGAGTACAACAACCTGTACTATTTTTTAGTTTCTTCATCTTTTCCATAAGAATAGCATGAGAAATTTTGTCAAATGTTTTGCTAAAATCTATCTATAACATTTCTCTGATCTGTCAGTTTTCCAACTTCATCAGAAAAGAAAATAATGTTAGCTTGGTTGCCATCTTACCACTCTGGATTACATCTTCCAAGTATTTCTATTAGGTAGAGTTCCATTTGGCAGCCACCTTCCAGTTGGATTTTTTTCCTTCAAGCCTAGTGTTCTTTCTGTGTTTTCACAGTCTTTCAAATTTCCCAGAAAGCAATTCAGGCCCTTCATATGACTGGAATCCCAGAAGAAGAATTATGTAACTTTTTTTGTGGGGAGATAATGGTATAATTTTCCTACCGTCACATTAGATCTCTGCTTTTGGCCTGATAATATTTCTGAATGAATGAAAAATGAAAAATTATTTGTTAAGTATTTACCAAACAAGATAATTCCTTTTGTCAAAGAACTGATGAAGAGGAGGGCACAGATGGTAAAGATTTTCTTTAGTGTTATTTCCACATCTTTTTCTAACATTGAAGCATTGCATGGTGCCAAGGAGTTTGGTGATGAGCCATCTGGGTCTTTAGCAGTTGTGTTTTCTTGGAAAGAATCAATCATCAATATACATTTTATGTGCCTATTATGTGTCAGGCTTGAGGCGTTAGCCCCTGCAGAGGTAGTTTCTTGCACAAAGGTTGCTTCCTTGAATGTTGGCTGTGGGCACTGGCCTAAAACAATGATCCAGAGTGGTTTGCTATTCCTCAGACTTTTGGGCTTACCTACTCATCACTGGCAGCTGGTAAGTCTTAGTAATGGCAAGGAGGATGGATACCTTTTCTTATTTTTTTAGTTGATAATAAATATTTCTTTACTGATTAATAATAATAACAATATTTACATAATATTTTAATATTTTATTTTTGGTAATATTTTCTAATTTCTTTTTTTTTACATATTTAATATTTTATTTTTCCCAGTTACATGTAAAACAAATTTAACATTTGTTTTAAAAACTTTGAGTTTAGATTCTCTCCCTTCCTCCTTTCCCCTGCCATTGAGAAGGCACATGTGAAGTTATGCTAAACATTTCCATAAAAGTAATGTTGCAAAAAAACCATAGCCCTTGCCACCCCCCAAAAAAATCCTCAAGAAAAAAAAGTAAAGAAAGGCATGCTTCAATTTGTATTCAGACAAAAGAAGTTCTTTCTCTGGGTATGGATAACATCTTTCAATAAAAGTCCTTCACAGTAGTCTTGGATCACTGTATTGCTGAGAAAAGCAAAGTCTTTCATAGCTGATCATCCCACAACATTGCTCTTATTTTGTACACAGTACATTTCACTTTGTATGAGCTCCAGGTTTTTCTCAGAGCTTCCTGCTCATCATTTTTTTATAGAACAATAGTATTCCATAGTAATCACATACCACAACCTATTCAGCCATTCTCCAATTGATGGACAACCCCTCAATTTCCAATTCTTTGGATGGGCACCTTTTCTACCAGTTATTTCTCTTGCTGATGGTTTATGAAGGGAGACGCTGTTAGAAGCAGGCAGAGGATCTTGGTGGGGTGTTACTATTTCCAGGACCCTTGAACACAGGATGCTGAATTGTCTCTACCAGGATGTGAGGGAAATAATAGCAGAGTTTTGATTTGCTTACCAGATATTTGCCGGAATAAAATGAACACAAATAAGTTCAGAACCACTGAATAAGTAAATTGAAAGTTTTTACATTCATTCTTTGTTATACTTAGAACCTCACACTTTTTGTTGTTATTTCCACAGTTTTTACATCTGGAGTCTTGTAGCAATACTGTGGCTCTAATTGCTTTCTCTTTGTAGACAATTTTTAGTGGGGCAGCTACATAAATTACCCTCTCAGCCCTTACTTGCCTCCTCAGGTATTATATAAGACTGAATGGCTATGGGACCCTAATAGTAGTTATGCTGTTTTTTTGTTTTGTTTTGTAAAATAGAAAAGAAGGCTTTATTTAGAGATCTTCTTGTTCTAGTACCATCTTTAGGAAAACAATTAAAGATGTTTCTCTGGCATGAATTCAGAGGCTCATAGACATTGTTATTGTTATTATTATTTGGTCATTTCAGTCACATATGACTCTTCATGAACTCATTTTGGGTTTTCTTGGCAAACATACTGGAGTCGTTCTCCATTTCCTTCTCCAGATCATTATACAAATGAGGAAATTAAGGCAAACAGGATTAAATGACTTGCCCCAATATATAAAGCTTGTAAGTGTCAGCAGCTGGATTTGAACTCATAAAGATAAATCCACAAGCCACTTGTCACTTAGCTGCCATAGGCTAATAAGAACATGTATGTGGATCTAGAAGGGACCTTAGAATCCATCAAATGCAAGGGTGGGGAACTATTTTTTTTTTGTTTTGATTTTTTTTTTTTGCCAAGGGACATGAGTTTATAACATCATCCGTGGGCCAAACAAAAACTATCAACTTATAGAACTCAAACATTGGAAGGTTGTTGTACTTCCATTTCAGATCATTATCACTTGCAGATGCCTTGGAGGGGCTGGACCAAATAATTTTGCAGGTTTAACATGCATGACCTGCAGGCTAGACATTTCCTACCCCTGATCTAGTGTAACATTTTTATTTTATAGATGATGAAATTAGACCAAGAGAGATTCTGTAATCTGTCCAGCATCCAGCAAATATCTGATGTGAAATTTGAGGCTAAGTCCTCCTGATTCCAAGAATATGTAAGGAAGGAGTATGTAAATAGGGAGATGGGTCTTCCACATCATTTCAGGACTCTTTGTTAGAGATGACTAGATTATATACCTTAGGTGGTGATGTGGTGCAATATGGACATATCTGTTCCTTCAGAGTTTGGATTCTGTATATAGTTTGCTGCATTTTCCTTCCATCTAGTGGCCTCTTCTGTAGTCATCTTGCAATAAAACTCTCATGTGAAAGACTTCTGTCTCTTGCTTGTTTATTGACACCTGACACCATATACAGCAGATGTGAGCTGGACCAAGTGGAAAGGGAAAAGTTTGGATCTGAGGATAAGTCACACAAAGAAAATAAAACAGCCATTCCCATACCTTAAACATGCTTAGAATCAGGATGAGCTTTCCCCCAGAGGGCAATGGGGCTGGAGGCCTTTACTCCTTCCTGCTATCTCTTTCTTCTGTAACTGTTCTCTTTAGTGTGCAGACAGATGGCATCTTAATAGCTCTCAGAGTCAGCTGTGTTCTGGCCGCCTGCTTGGAGGGAAGATTGCCACCCAGTGGGAAATGTATTTCCCTGTTTACTACTTTCTGCAGTCAACGCTTGGGTTGCAGTGACAAATGCTCCCTGACACCTGATTTTGGGGAGGGAAGCCACCTTGGTCTTCCTGAATTATTATGGGATTCCCTATAAGACCTGTCTCACGTCAGAACCTCCCCGAAGACAGGAATATGTGTTTTTTATTTGTAAGGTTTCTAGTTAAACAAAATGGACCCACATCTAGTCATTATGGACTTTTTCTATATTTAAAGCATTTTTATGCACTATAAGAAATCAGAAGTCTAAGGTAGGGCCTATTTTTTTTTCAACAAATTAGCCAAGGAAAATAGAGAACAATTAAGACACTTAGACTATCTAGACCTCAGTATCCTAATCTGCAAAACCAGAGGATGGGATAAGTAATTCTGAAGGGTACTTGTAGTTTTAAATTTTCTGATCCTTAGTGTTAAACTTGACATATATGTATATATAAAATATATGCAACATATTTAATATATATGTATATATATAATAGGAATTCAGAGAAAGAGGAGAATGGAGTCTGAAGGGTCAGCAGCTTTCCAGGGCACAAGGCTCTTATTAAGAAGATATGACAAGGGCAGCTAGTTGGTGCAGTGGATAGAGCACCAGCCCTATAGTCAGGACGACCTGAGTTCAAATCTAGCCTCAGACACTTAATACTTCCTAGCTGTATGACCCTGGGCAAATCACTTAACCCCAATTGCCTCAGCAAAGAAAAAAAAGAGAAAGCATGATTTCAGCTAGAACTGAAAAGATGGAAAGGATTTAGTTAAGTAAAGGAGAAGATGGAAGGTGTTAATAAACTTTATGATCCATAAAGGCAGGGACCATATCTAAACATTCAACACCAGTGAATATACAGTGAATAGATATAAACATATATAAAATAGTTGGATAAAAAGTAGTTTGGGAAGGAGGGCAGTTGTGGTTGAGGGAGTGAGGGGATCAGGAAAGACTTAATACAGAAAATGGTGTTCAAGCTGCGTCTTGAAGGAAGAGAGGGATTCTATACACACTGTCAGGAGAGAGTGCATTCCAGGCTTATGAAAAAGCCAATGTAGAAGCACAGAAATGGCAGATTGAGTGTCCTGTGTGAGGAACTGAGAAAAGGTCATGTTTTATTACATATGTGAAGTGAATCAAATCCCATGCAAAGAGAATAACAAAAGCCAATGTGCAGTAAGAGGATGGCTTGAGGGAGAGGGAGAGCACTAAGACTTATTTGATTCAAAATAATTTAATTATGAGAATGAGAGAGAAAGTGAAAGGGAGGTTTAGTCCTCAGTACACTTACTTGTAAAATGACTGGGTTTGGAAAGATGATCTTTAAGCTCCCTTTTCTTTTAGACATTTACTATGATTTTAGGTACAAAGATGAACTGTTTCAGGTAATGTTAAATTTTCTTCAGAGTAATGTTATTATCTGATTCAGTAATATTTATCAATGCTTTCTTTTCTAGGCCACAACCCAGGAGGATTTGGATGTTGGGGGAAAATAGTAATGACAAGATCATTATCCTCAGAAAGATAAAGGAGTCTTTAGACTCATCAGGACAAGGAAGAAGAGTGGTGCTAAGGCAAGGTAAGAAAAATCCAAGACTCAAAGTCCAGATTTAGGGGATTTTCTCTTTGTGAACTTTTGTTCTGGTAGTTAGTGAATGAAAAATCTCATTCATCCTTGGAGGCTCAGTTCAAATACTGCCTTCTCAATGAACATTTTCCTGCTTCCCATCATCCATCAAAGTGTTTTTTGTCTTTTTTCATATATAACTAAGAATAGTCATTGTTAATATCATTTATTCAGCATTTATTTAGGGCTCACTGCCTCTTCTTGTAGTTCTTTACATTATCTACTTCATTAGACTTCTTGAAGGCAAGAATCACATTTTATTCATTTTAAAAATATCTCTCAGTGGATAGCAGATAATATATTCATTTTGGTTGGGACCTGTGATTTTGTCAGTGTTTGGAACTTCCAGAATAGAAAATTCCTTTCACTGCAAATTAGCAATTCATCTGTGACTTTCAGCTTTAGAGAGCTGCCTAAAACACTGAAAGGTCAGGTGACATGTTCAGAGATCACTATGTCCCCAGATCTACTTGAGTCTAAAATCTCCAAGGTTTGGCCAAGTTATCTCTTGGAAATCAAGTAAATATTTGGCTAAGAACTGCATGATCTCTGATTAGAAGGCAACAATAATAACTCTCACTTATATAATACTTTAAAGTTTACGAAGTGATTTCCTTAATAATGACTCTGGGATGAAGTTAGCACAAAGATCCCCATTTTACAATTGATTAAATTGAGGTTCATGGAAGTTAGGTGAATTGCCGTAACTAAGAACTGTTGGAGCTGAGACACACCCAAATCTCCCAATTCAGAAAACCTGTGTTTGTTTCTACTACACCACAAAAATATAATGAATTTTAGAAATATTCTCTGCAAAAAAGGGAAAAAAGTTTAAAACAAAGTTTTTCTATTCAGACAATTAAGCTCAGTTATTTGTAAAAAAATAATTTATATTATCCTTGTACTTTAATATATTTCTGCAACTTTGCTTCTTCTGCTTATCAAATACATTGTTAGCAGCCAGGACTAAATTAGAATATTCATAGGATATGAAGGTCAGTGGCTATTACCAAGGTTAACTTTAGCCCAGGCCTAAAATCCTAAACTAAAACTGCAGTCCTTATCCCACCTCCATCTCTGCCCATATTCATGTCATGGTCTTAAATATTTCAATAGTATCCCTTTCCCCTGCCCCCATGATACACTTTGTGCTCCCCTAGTATTTGAGGGTGGAAGTTCCTGAGAGAACCAAATGGCATCAGCAATGAAAGATTTACTTTTCTATTTTTCTGTTTAGCCCCAGGGAGGGTAGCACAGTCTCCTTTTTCATTGCCTTTTACTCTGGCTATCAAGGAATTTGCTATCTGTCCAGGATAGGTGAAATAGGATTGCTTGAGAGCATGAGCTGGTATGGAGAAGCTGTTTGAAGTGAAGGATGCTGCATTGTGTTGAATTAAGTGGCTGAAAGAAAGCCTGAACAAAAGGGGAAAGATAAGATGATTCCACTGCAGCCTCTTAGAACAACTTGGTTTACTGGTTGGGAGGGACTGAGAGCAGAAGTAAACTAGATGAGAGAGATCAAGGTACAGGTTGTCAGAGCCCTGGCTCACCACATTCTCCCCTCCTACCACTTCTACCTCCCCCCTTCCCCAAGGCTTTCCATTTACACTGCATCTTTTAGCACCATGGACAGTACTTAATGCCTCTGTGTGTGTGTGTGTGTGTGTGTATCCTTTCTTGCTTTGTGTATCTGAGAATAAGAACTGACTATATGCTGGGGGAGTACCCACTAGATGTAATTTTAGGGACAAATAATTCTGCTTTAAAAATATTTCTATGGTAAAGAAATCATAAAGGAAGGAAAAGGCCCCACATGTGCAAGAATGTTTGTGGCAGCCCTTTTTGTAGTGGCTAGAAACTGGAAATTGAATAGATGCCCTTCAATTGGAGAATGGCTGAATAAATTATGGTATATGAATGTTATGGAATATTATTGTTCTGTAAGAAATGACCAGCAAGATGATTTCTGAGAGGCCTGGAGAGACTTACATGAACTGATGCTGAGTGAAATGAGCAGAACCAGGAGATCATTATACACGGCAACAACAGTACTATATGACGATCAATTCTGATGGACATGGCTCTCTTCAACAATGAAATGTTTCAAACCACCTCCAATTGTTCACTGAAGAAAGCCATATACACCCAGAGAGAGGGATGCGAAATGTGGACCACAACATAACATTCTCATACTCCTTGATTGATGTTTGCTTACATTGTGTTTCCTTTATCTGATATATTGTTTGTGTAGATAAGATTTTTCTTGCACACCAATGATAAGTTTGGAAATATGTATACATATATTCGATTTGCCAATATTTTAACATAATTAACATGTAGTGGATATCCTGCCATCTAGGGGAGGGGTGGGGAGTTGGGGGGAAAAATTTGTAACGGAAAGCTATGTAAGGGTTATTGTTGAAGAATTACCCACACATATGTTATGCAAATAAAATAAAAATTAAAAAAAATATTTCTATGGTATTTAAAGTTTAAGTTCATCTAGTCCTACCCCTCATTTTACAGATGAAAAAAACGGCCTCAGAAAATTTGTGGCCCATTCAATGTAGCTAAGTGATGCAGTGGATGGAGTTCTGAGCCTGGAGTCAGGAATATCTGAGTTCAAATTTGGTCTCAGGCACTTACTTGTGTAACTCTGGACAAGCCATTAACCTCCTTTTTTGCCTCAGTTTCCTCAACTATAAAATATGGATAGTAATAGTACCTATTTCCCTTCCTGGGGTTATTGTGAGGATCAAATGAGATAATTTTTTGTAAAAAGTATTCAGCACAGTGCCTGGTATATAGTACGTGTTTTATAAATGTTTATTTCCTTTTCTCCTTGCAAAATCAAATGATGTATTATAGGATCCTAAATCTAGCTCTGAAAAGGACTTTGGAGCCTTTCCAATTCAACCTCCTCATTTTATAGATAAGGATAATGAAATCCAGACAAATTAAGGGTGTTGTTTGAGGCTGCATAAGTAGGGATCATAAGAAATAAGACTTGAACTCAGGTTCTCTAACTACAGAATCAGTACTTTTGCCATCATTATTTTTTTCTGCTACACAGTCCAGACCTAGTATTATTTCTGCTATACAATATTACCTTTTGTTTATCTCAACATTTTACTACCCTGTTCTTCTCCCTTCTTCCATCCCCCAAGTAAATTATAAGTTAGCTGAAGGCAGAGACCGTGTCTTATTTTTCTTTAGTGTATGAGTTCATTATTTGCCATAGAAAATTAAACTCCAATTTACATACTGATAGATCCTTAATGAATTTCTGAAACTTACCTTTCCTTTGTTGTTTTAGCTCACCTGTTTAAATCAGGAGACACTGACTGCTTTGACCACTCTTGTTCACATCTAGGAAGAACCCTATATCGTTGGGGTGATTGTTCATGCCATGCACAGGTCTGGGAACTATTGATACATGTAATATGGGGAAAGGAGCACAGCAGTGTGGGAATTGAGACACTTGGGTTCTAGTCTTAGCTCCATTTCTTATTAGTTTGGTGATCTTGTAGATTAGTCACTGCATGCCTCTTGGGTTCCTCATTTGTAAAATGGGGCTCTATCTTCTTGACTAGGTTGTTGTGAGGGTCAAACAGATAATGCATGAATAAGCCATAAAGGGCTCTCCATGTTTAAGGTAGTATTACTATTCTTGAGAGGAACCATGACATAGTGGATTGAGAGCTGGCATTGGATTCTAGAAAATGTGATTTTGAATTCAGCCTCTGATATGCCCTGGCTATATGACTCTGGGCAAGTCCCCTAAGATCTCAATATTCTGGGTCATTGTAGTCAAACTTAAGTAGAAATGGATTCCTGTAGCAACAAATTGACTTAGAAGATCACATATTAATATCTTTGTTCTGTTGTGTTTTTATTTATTTTGCTAAATATTTCCCAATTACATTTTAATCTGATTCTGGGAGTACTGTTGTGGATTGCATGTATGACATCACTGCTCTGGTAATTTGTATTATTAGACAAAATTCCTCGTAGGGAGTCTATATCAATGAAATCACAGGTCCAAGGTCTAGCTTGGTAGTGATGATGATGATGGTCAGGTAAGAGAAGGAAGAAGTCTATAAATGATTGTTTTCTTTTTGGAATTTGCTTTAAAAATGCATAGCTTTGCATGGCAAAAATTCTTACACTAGGTGAAAGGCTAATCAGTACTCAGCCTAAAAGCCAACTGTCAGCAAGTTGTTTTTCTTAAAAGATGGAGTATTTCAGCTATCGAGCTGCTGTTAGCAACTTAATTGTCAAGTGCTTATAGATTTGGAGAGAGGGCAGTTCTCCATTAGTTTAATTAAATAAAGATGGAGATTAAAACTACTGATCTGTACCTATAAGGTTCTCTCAATTCTTTGAAACTACAGAATATGTAGGGCTCAGGAGAGCCTGGAAGGGGGAGCTGGTAGCAGTGTATATGTAGGAACACTTTCAGGATGCAAGAGGCATATTTTCAAGGTGTTTTCTCTCTGTCTCCGTTTCTGTCTCTGTCTCACTTTTCATTTCTCTGTCTCTCCGTCTCTGCTTGTCTCTATCTCTCTGTCTTTAACTTTTTTTCTCTCTGTGTCTATCTTTCTCTGTTTTTTTTTCTGATAGTATTTCTGCTTCCAAAATCGATTTTTTTCAAGTCATTTGTTTCAATGGTTCTGCATGAGGATGAAATAACAGGTTCTTTTCGCTGCCAGCAATCTCTCCAGGTAGAATTTTAATTTTACTTGTTCAGGGGTGGGAAAAAGGCAATTTGGCTATGGCTGTTTCCCACCCAGTACCTGATCTATTTCTTGGTGACAAGAAGTAACTGAGTGAGTTCTTGGAGTCACATTCTCCCTTTGAGGAAGAACCTGTTTGATATTTAGAGTAGTCCCCTTTCTTTTAGTGTTTGAGAGGGAAGATGATATCCACTCCTTTTTAGAAATGTAATTTAAGCAACAGTATATATGAACATTTGACTTTCTATATTACCTTTTCAGTCTTTTAAGCACCTATCATTTTCCTAAATTCTACTGATTTCTGACTGAATCTTCTGGATTATTCTTTCAGGAAAATATCCATTTGTGTTTCACTTTCACTTCCAATGTTCCAGCCTTCTTATCACTACCCCTCCCCACATTCTCCAAGTTCTGGAACCATAATTATGATTAGAAGAACTCTGTTGCTCTTCCTGGATGGGGTGTGTCAATCTATTCCCCTGTACCTGGCTTCACTTAATATCCCTGCAGTGTTTTAAAGCCAAAATTCATCTCCCTGGCCTTCACTCTCTTTTGTGTGCTGTCTTCCTGTTTAGAATGTAAGATCCTTAAAGGGAGGGCCTGTCTTTACTTTTTTGGATTTGCATCTTCAGCTTTAATACAAGAACATCATTCATTCACTCATTTAAAGTACTTTCATTTCCATTGTTTCATTTGATCCTTATAACAACACTGTGAAATTGAGAGGGAATTATTATTTCTCTTTTATCTCAATCAATCCTTTCATAAAATAGTAATAGTTCATGTTTATATAGCACTTTAAAATTTGCAAGGTGCTTTTCCACATACAAAATTTTATTTGAGCCTTAAAAAAATCTTGAGAGGCTATTACTTCTGTTTTACAGATAAGAAAATTGAGACAGCACAGTTATGTGATTTATTAATGAAAATGGCCAAGCCAGAACTAGAACTCAAATCTTTTGACTCCTACTTTTGTAGGCAATGGCAATTTTCTTGGAGGCAATTTACTAGAAGTGGAGTAAGAAAGACCTGACTTCAAATTCCTGCTACTTCAACTTACTAGCTGTGTGACTATGTTCACTTGACATATTTGAGGTTTAGTTTCTTCCTCAGTAAAAATGAAAATATTGATACCTGTAGTAGCACCCACACAGAGTTGTGAAATTCAAATAAGAACATCTGTGTAAAAAACTAAAAACATTCATGAATACTAGGCCTATGTTCAAATCATATCTCTATCACTTACTATTTTGTGACCTTATATAGGTCATTTATCCTCTCAGGGTCTTAGTTGCCTCTCTTGCAAAATGAAGGGATTGAATTAGCTGACCTTTAAGGTTTTTTCTATGTCCCGTATGCTACATAATTACTTTTTACAAAAAGATTCATTGCTTTCCAAATGAATACACCAGGCGATCCCCTCAAATAGTGAACTCCCCTAGCATTTTAAAATTGCATTCACTTGATAAAAAATTGATTTTCTCATGTACCTAGTCAGCAACAGGTTAATTATGCAAAGTCAAGTCAGTCTGTAAATGACTGTCCCTTACCCATGGTTGAAGATCTTGCAGAATTCATCCAAAAGACAGAGATCCCACAGCTGTCTTGTGTTAAATTGGTATACCTCCCTTTAGGAGCATTTAGTTTGAGAGGTTGTTATCTGTAACTGTGTGATAATGATGGATGAAGTGATCTGCAGACATAAAATACAGCCAAGCTTTGTTCAAACACATTGAATATAAGTATTTCCAGGAAATAGAATTCTATTGTCTTACACTCAAATGCCTCACTCTTTCATAATCTCACTAAGTACTCTCTCAGAGCTTTAAGCAGTTTGCAGTTTTGGCATTTTGTGTAGCCAGCATTTCAGATGACCAGTTCTATCCAAGTATAAAAAAATATGAATTCTTCTACCCTACTATAAGATTCATGTAACTAACACTCAGATCCTCCTGGCTCAGATCCTTCTTTTGTTGTAATCTGTGTCAGGAATGAATGTTGTCCCCTCTGCTAAAATCAAAGATCTAGTATTATCCAAAATAGTGACATATTCAGAAAAATATGTGTTCTACTGGTACAGAGCAGAAAACCAATATCTAAAGATAAGTTCTTAAGGACTGATTTAACTGATCACATTTATGATCGTTTTCATCCAATACCAAATACTATTTACTTTTGATTTCTCTAAACATTTCCTGAGAAACATCTAAAGTATTGAATTTCTTCATCATTTTATTTCATGCTAAAATATTTTCTTTAAAAAATCAAAATAGAATTCTTTCATCCTCAATATTCATTTTTATTGTGATTTATTTGGTTAAAAGAAGTTTGATATCTAGAATGATGGAGGATTTAGGTCTGCTATGCTCTCTCTTAGGTAGACCATATTCAGATATTTAGTTCATTTCTCAGTGGCACATCTTTACATTTTTTTTATTATGAAATAGAAAATCACCAACAACTATGGAATGTTTCCAAATTCAAAAAAATAGAAAAAAGATCTATAGAACTATGAATTTATTACGTCCAGTTAGTTAAAATCCACATATATATTAATATTATAATTGTCCTACTTATCTGTGCTCCATTCGGAACTTCCTTCTGCTCTTTTCTATGTGTTTTTAAAGTGATTCATTGATATTATTTTCTTTCCTTATTTTTTTGGCATCAACATTGCTATTGCCTCACTATACACTATAAAAGTCCTTTCTTTTAAACAAATATAGTAAATTAAAATAAATTTGTGTTGTATTGGTAATATCTGAAAATGTTTTATTTTGCACGTACAATCCATGACCTCTCCACCAAAAAGTTGGATGCTGGCTTAATAATTAGCAATCTTTTAAAAAATTATTTTAGACTTTAAAAAATTAAAAAAAGAAAAATACCATGTGCACAGCAGAACATGAGAAGATTGAAAAGATAAAGCAGTTGTTTTCATTTCAAGAAAGCCTATATAACAAATAGTACATGTGTTCAGAATTGTCCATCTTTTCTTTGCTTCCTTGTAGTCTTCCTTTTATTCTCTTTTGTATATTTTTTACTTTATTTTTTTCCTGTTCTTCTCCTTGCCTCTGTTCCCTCCCAAGAAGGCTACAGTTAAGCACAGATACACACACACATACATTTATATATACATACACATATATACATACATGTATAAAGATATCTGAAATAATTCACATGTACATTATATATATAATGTGTATAATATACATATATATATATATATAAGCAAACCCACACTATAGCTATTTCCACTTGTCCTGTTTCTCTGAAGGTGGATAAGCATCTTCCTTCATAAGTCCAAGCCTTTTCGTATTTTTCTGAATCTACCAATTCTTCATTTTGTACACCACAGCAATATTCCAACTTTATACTGTCTAGTTATTTTAAATAATCCAAAACAATATTGATTAATATGACTAACATATAGTATAATTTCCCTATTTTCTCTTTTGATTAAATCTATTTTAGCTTTATCTTTGTATGAGATCATAATTACTATCCTGCTTTTTTAATATAATAAATTCTACTTCTGATCTTTATGTTTGTGCGAATCTCTCATTTTTATAACATTTACTGAAAGCAACATATTATTGAGTTCAATTTTTTAATCTACTATCTACTTCCATTTTATGGATGAATTCATCCAATTCATATTCTAAACTGTAATTACTTGTTGTTTATTTTCCTCCTTCCTATTTTCTACATCATTCTTCTCACCCTATTCCTATCCCTCCTCACTTCTCTGCTTTGCTTCTAGTCCTCGTTGTATTTCTGTCTCTCCTAACTCTCTACTTTACTTCTACCTTGTCCTCTTATTACTTAACCTCCCCCCTTCCCTCTCCCCTCTCCAAGGGTTCCTCTTTTATTCTCTCCCCTTATCCTATTCCCTTGATCTCCTGTTTCTATCTGAATTTAGAAGACTTTTATTCCCTTCCAAATATATATGCTATTCCTACTTTATCCCATTTCCATTAATTTTCACAACTTTCTATACCTGCTCCTTATCCTATTCTCTCATGCTCTTATTTCTTTATACATTTTGAAGACTTTTATTCCCTTTTAAATGTAAATGTTCTCTCTTTAACCCAGATCTGATGTGAATAAGGTTTCCTTTAAAAATCCCTTCCTTATCCTCTCCCTCCCTATCTCCTTACTTTCTTTTTTCTCCCTGAATTTAGAAGACATTTACACCTTCTAGATCTATATGTATTATTCCTCCTTTAACCCATCCCCTATGAAAGTAGGGTTCCAGAACCACTACATCCTCCCCCATCTATTTCCACTGTGTCAGTTCTTTCTCCTGTATCTCATTTTTAATGAAATAATTACTTTTTACCTTTTCTTACATGCTTTTGCTTTTTTTGAACTATCTAATTAACTAATGATAATCTTAGACATATGATTTATATTTTCACATTAAAAAAAGTAAATGACTTGTTCTCATTCAGTCTCTTATAATTATTCTTTGACGTTTACCTTATATTTCTCTTGGATCTTGTATGTCAAATTTTCTATCAAGTTCAGGTGTTTCTGCTATAAAATCAGACAATTCATTAAATATCTATTTTTGTTTTTGTTAAGATTTATGCTTACCTTTGCTTGGTATGATATTATTTGCTGCAACTGCAGTTCTTTTACACACACACACACACACACACACTTCTTAATCTGAGGGTTTCAGAATTTGGCTGTGCTGTTACTGTAGGTTTTTTCTAGGATCTCTTTCAGTTGATGATCAGTGAATTTTTAAAAAATATTTCTACTTTCTCTTCTTGTTCTAACACTTCAGGACAATTTTCTTTAATTATTGCTTGGATTATTATAACAAGATTATTATTATTTTTGTAGCTTTTAGATAGTCCAATTATTCTTATACTTTCTCTTTTTTGATCTGCTCTCTAAATCAGTTGTTTTGTTATGAAATCTTTCACTTTCTCTTCTATTCTTTACATTTTGCTTAATTATTTTTTTGTCTCATAACTTTTCTGGCTTCCCTTTGTCTTATTCTAATTTCCAAGGAGTCATTTTCTTCTTTAAGTTTCTGGATCACCTTTTCCAGCTTGTTGAATTTTTCATAACTTTTTTTCTTGGATTGTTTTTTTTTAAGTTTCCTCAGTCTCTCTTATTTGATTTTAAAAAGTCTTTTTAGGGTACTTCTATGAATTCTTTTTGGGAAGATGATCATTTGATGGGGTAGGAGCAGCTTTTTTTTTTGCTTCAGTATCCTCCTCTGAAGATTAACCCCATATCTTCTCTATTACCATAGTAACTGACTATAGTTGGATTTTCTCTTTGACCTGCTCATTTTTGTTTTGTTTTATTTATAGTAGTTTGTTATTATAATAATTTCTAGTCCTAGGGTATGAGAGATGGTGCCTCTGGCCTCAGATCTTTCATACTGCTAATTTTTGAGCTTTGTTCTGAGCCCAACCTCTGCATTTCTTTTCCCCTCTAAGCCACAGCTACCTCTTTCCGCCCTTCCCACTAAATTAGAAATTCTCTGTCCCTGAAATCCCTGTAGTAGCTATAACTTTCAGTTCTCCCCTGTGGCCTGAAATCCAAGCCAAGAACTCCTATAAATGCCTAGAGTCAGCAATTCTCTGCTCCCCCTTCCCATGCTTCTGCACTCACTGGGCTGAACTCATTCCTTTTTGTCCAGGGTAGTGTCTCAGCAACACAACTGGGCCTGATGTTCCTTATCTGTAGAGGTTCCCTCAATCTTTCCCCCTCAGATGCCCATCTCCCCACATTGTCCAGGAGGTAAAGATTCCTATAGCTGGGGCAGAGGATATCCCCCCTCCCCAACCTAGGAACCCTCACTTACTATTTTAGCTGACCTAGTCTAGGGGTGTTTATACTTTACTGGGGCCAAATCTCCATCCTAGGATCTTTCTTTTCATCTTTTCCAGTTGTCCAAGCAAGACTACAATTCTGCATCAACTTTTACTAATTTTTGCAACTCTTTATTCATCTCGAGGCACTATTTTGTCTTGTTTGTGAAAGTAATCTGGAGAGTTTAGAATTTTTTGATTTACTTTGTCATCTTTCTAGCTAGAATTTTCTCCTAATAATCATCTTTTTGGAGATATTATTGGTTATTGTATTGATCTTATTTCTTTCAAAGTAATTTTTAGGTAAAATGTTATAGTCATTGTGTAAATAGTTCTCATGGTTCTACTTTTTACTCCTCAGAATAATTAGATCAATTCAAAACTCTACATTAATGTGTCTGTTGTCCCATAAACCCTCCAACAATTGTCATTTCCCTTTTTTTGACATCTTTGCCAATCTGAAGAGTATGAGGTGGAAATCTATTTTAATTTGCATTTTTCCTATTATTAGGTGATACAAGTCAGGTTTATAAGGGACTCAGATTGATGAGAAAATGTAAAACCTTGTTATATCAGGGTAGGTTGAAAAATTGGGGATGTCTGTCAATTACTAAACATTTATTAAACGCCTATAATACAGCAGGCCCTGTACTAAGCTCAGTGATAGAAAGTTAGACAAAAGTAGACTGGGAAATAGGAAGGGAAATATGTCTTGTCTCTAATTTTGAAGGAATATCATGTAGAAGAGGGTGAAGGTTTTTTCCTACGTAGTTCCAGAGATTAAGAACTAGACTAGTAAAAAGAAGTTATAGCAAGATAGAATATGGTTCATTATAAGTGTGTTGCAGACTCTGGAATAAGAGGACTTGGCTTCAAATCCCATTTTTGGTACACTGACTTCTAATTCTCAGTTTTTTCATCTGAAAATGAAGGAATTGGATCACATGGTATCTGAGATCCTTACAGCTTTTGATCTATGATACTATAAGAATACTCTTATAATTAGTCTCAAAGCATTATGAGATGGTGAGTTTCTCAGTTCTTGAGATGTTCATGTTAAGGTTGGATGACTGCTTATGGGAGATATTATAGAAGACTAGGGCTATCATTATCCATGAGGAGGTTGAATTAGATGAGCCCTAAAGTCCATTCTAGGTCTGAAATTCTATAATTCTAGCCATTCCATTTTGCACAACCATAATCCATATACATACAACATCCTTTCAATTTTATCCTTTATTCCTTTAAGTTGGGGATATCCTATTATTGAAATGATAGCCTCTTGGCTTCATCTTTATTCATTCAACATTTATTCTTTGGCATATTTCTGTTTGAATCACATCAATTTTATCTTAAGAAGAATTTAGATATAACCCCTGACTTATAAATAAAAGGCTGTAATTAATTTCCAAATTATTGAGTATAGCACTTTACTATTACAAATTAGATGTAATTAATGTTCCTTTACTTGCTCATTTATTTGAATTCCCTTAATTCACATCAGGGACACTTAGAATGGGTAAATTTCATTAATTGTTTTTACCCCCTCATTAAATCAAGTGTATAACAAAGTAATATTTTGAAAATTGGAGCAGTTCAGTAACATACACTCAAAAATGGTGCTGCATTCTAAAGGGTATTATTAAATTGACAGTAATTAAACAATTGTAGAAAGGATATTTCTCAGCTAGATCCATAATGATTTTCCTGAATTTGTGAATTGAGATAAACAAGTCCTAACTAAGAAAGATCAGAAGTAAATAGAAGTTTTGTTTATATAAAGATTCATGGAAGAGGTAAAAAAAGAGTAATATATATGTATATATATATTTAGGTAGCATGTCTTTTAATATTTAGTTGACTGGCACAATGTAGAGAAGGCCAGTCTTGTAAATCATTAAGACCTAGATTCAAGTTTGGTTTTTGATACATACTAGCTCGGTAATCACAAACAAGTCAGTCAATTTCTTAGTTCCCTTGGATAACTTTCTGAGACTGATTTTTTTTTAAATTATGAAATCACAATTTCAGAAGCCAGTGGCTTCCAAAATCTTTTAATTAGTGAATATGCTATGTTCTTCCATAATAGTTGTACATGCCATGTATTTATATGCATACAACAAGATAATACACTGGGACAACCCAAGTAAAATACTTTGCTAACCTATTGAAATGTCAACTCTAATAATAAGTGAGGTATTGTGGAGGTGGTGGATAGAATATTGTTGGTTTTAGAGTAAACAAAGTCTGAGGTTTAAATTCTACTTTTGATGCTGACTTTTGATACTTTTACTATGGGCAGACCACTTACCTGAGTCTGCAGCTACAATGAACAGAATGCTAGAGGTGAAATCAGGAAAACCTGAATTCAAATGCAGTCTCAAATACTTATTAGCTGTGTGATCCCTGGCTAGTCACTTTATTTTTCTGTTCCATTTTCTCATCTGTAAAATGAAGATAATAATAACATCTATCTTCTAGGGATGTTGTATATATAAAATGATATATTTGTAAAGTGCTTTTCAAACAAAATATTACATAAAGGTTAGCTATTATTATTAATAATAACCTCTATGACCCTCAGTTTCATCTATAGTAAGAATGATAATAATGCTACTTTAAAGGGTTCTTGCAAAGATCAAGTGATATATATATATATATATATATATGCACACACATATATATATGTATGCACACATATATGTGTGTGGCACTTTGCAGATTTTGAAGCACTGTATAAATGTCATTATTATATTTGATTCTGTCTGGGAAGAAAATGTCAAAGGAAACAGACAGAAATATTTAGATAGGATTTTGTGATTTTTAAAGTGTTTTAAATAATGATCTTATTTGGTCTTCATAACATCCCTATAAGAGATGATCATTTATTAAATTATCTTTTATTAAATAACTATTATTACATATTCATTATTATTATCAATCTTATTTTACTGATGAAAATACTCAGAGAAATGAGGTTTGAAGACACATGTCTAGTACAGGCTAGAACAAAGGATTTGTTCCCAGATCTTCTACAAGTTACCACATTTTCCATTGTAAGGTAACACATCTTTCTTAGTTTTATGGAACAAAGTTTATAGTTCCATTAATGCTTCTGGTGTATGGAGCAATGAAGAGAGAAGACAAGGTTTAGAAAAGATAGCTCTGCTCACAGAGGCTTTTGCATATAAGACAATTCACCAGTGGCTGAGTAGACATGGATAGGTCAGTAGTTGTCAACACAGATTATTGTGTTTTGGGTGCTCATTATCAATGTTATGATGATATGAGGAATTATTCTTCGGGGCTTTGGATTTGACCTTACCAGGTTTTAGGTTTGATTTTCCCTGTTACCTATCTTAAGTTTCTTGGATGTGGCCCTGTCCATGGTGGCCAAAGTATATGCTGCCTGAACTATTTGAGGATGTTTCAATTTCCCTTTCCTCTTCTTTGGACCATTTCCCTGATTCAAAAGTAGATTATGTAACATATATAAAGAGAAAATCTGAAAATGAATCAAAGAAAGCTATTAATAGAGAAGACAAATAAGCATCTTGCTATTTAAAATAACACCATCAACAACAAAACCAAATCAGAACATGTTAATAAAGGACAGTATAGAATACTAGAAGTCATGATAGAAAGAACACTGGATTCTAATCTGAGAGACAGGTTCTTATCCCTATTTGGTGCAGAAAAAGTGAGCAAGTAGTTGAACCTTCTTAAGTTTTCTCATATATAAAATGGGGACAACAATAATTTTCTACTATGACACTTTATTGTTTACAGAATAACTTCACATAAATAATTTTATTGTCACAATTTATGGTCACCTGTGAAGTTGATAGAGAAGTCATCACTATTTTCCAGATGAAGAAAGGCTGGGACTCGGAGGATAAAATGATTGACTTATGGTCATGTAGCTAGTGAATGGAAATGACAGGATTCAAATAGAAATGTTTTGATTCTCACCTGTTCTATCTACTTTATTGGATACCTTCTGCCCTACTTACTTCAAAGTCATTATGAGATCACCAATACTGATTAGGAAAGAACTTCAGAGATCTTAGTCCATTTCCTACTCCTCTACCTTTCTGTTAAAGAAACTGGGACTCAGGGTAAATGCCTTGAAGTCACATAGTTCCTGCAATAAATTGCAGAATTGAGATTCAAACCTATGTTTCCTTAGAGTCTGAAATCAGCTCATTTCTACTGTAATAACAATCACAGCGAGAATTTGTACAGCACTTTAAATATTGAAAAGTACTTTACACATTTTATCTTATGTGATTTTCATAATAACACTGAGAAGTAGGTTCTATTATTATTTCTATTTTGCTGATCAGGAAAGTGAGACATAGAGAGGGGTTAAGGGGCTTTATCAGTGTTACACAGCTAGTAAATATCTGAGGCTGGATTTGAACTTGGGTTTTCCTGTCTCCAGGTCCAATGCTCTATCCACTGTGATATCTAGATGCCTCTAATAATGGCTATGAAAGGATTTTAAGAATTGTAAAATATTATGCAATGTAAAAGAATACTGAGTAGGAAGATGAATATAAATCTGTTTGAGAAGATTTAGCTATTGCCCTTTCTCAATATAGATAGCTAGATACAATACAGTAAATAGAATGGAGTCAGAATAACCTAAGTTCAAATCCAGTATCAAATATTGGCTATATGACTAGTTATGTAAGCAAGTTATTTAACACTTATCTGTCTCAGTTTCCTCATCTGTAAAATGAGGATGCTAATAGCTCCTGCCTCTCAAAATTGTTGTGAGGGTCAAAAAAGATAATATTTGGAAAGCACTTTGTAAATATCAGTGTTATATAAATGCCAGTTATTGTCATCATCATCATCACCACCATCACCATCATTATTATCAGATAAATTAAGTTACTTTTTGAAACACCTTCCAGGATGTATCTCTGTGCTATGGATGGCTGATGTCTGTGTTAGGTAGGAGGATTCAAAGACAGTTTCAGCACAGAGAATTCATAGAATCAGATCTGAAAGGGACTTTTTTCAAGCCACTCATTTAAAAATTCTGAAAAAAAACACCCTAATGTTCTCTCTTTAAAAAATAATTTAATTTAATTCTTAATTAAATAAAAATCTATTTTCTCTTCCAAACACCTTCCCCCTGGAGAATGGGAGTGGGAACACCTCAGGAACAAATATGCAGGGACTAACAAAACAAATTCCTATATTAATCATGTCCAAAAAATGTGTCATTTTGTAGCCTTTAATCATCTCCCAATCAAGAAGTATGTAGCATGCTCTGACATTGTTCCTTTGGAACTTAGGCTCAGGGAAATTACCTGATGTCACACAGTTTGTAACTGGCAGATCTGGGATTTGAATCCAAGGCTTTCTGCTCTAAATACTCTCCTCCTGCTTCAATACTGCCTCTTAATATTTCTATAGTTCTTAAATGAGCACAGACATTTTAAATTTAAGTATCAACAAATCTTTATTAATAATGAATGGGAGTTATTTGAGCTGATGACTGGGAAACTTAAAAAAAATCTTTATATATAAATTTAAACAAACTAGTCAGTCCTCTCCATGACTTCTTATTTAGCAGGGTCACTTGTCTTGATGACTGGGGAAAGGTTTCAGAACTCTATTCTATGTCTCTTCTGATATAGCCAATAATCTGATTTTAGAAAATACAATAGTAGCTCCACAAACATTATTTAAAGACATTTAAAGAAAGTACAGCCAGATGTCATGAACATAAATACTTGTGAATTATTATTCTTTTAAGTACATTGGCAAAATTTACATATAGATTAAACTGGAAATTTATGAAATGCTGTTTTCATCCTGATGACTCAATGCCACTAATATTTTAGTGTTAGGTGCTTGGACAAAACATGCTTCTCTTCCCTAGGAGGATGTGAGAGGTTTACTCTGTTATATAGGAACAGCCCAGGGTTAAATTGCAAATCGATTTCCTGGTTAGGGGGGTGTTTGGGAAGGAACTGCTAGAGAGGGAACAGAACTTTGATATAAGAGGGACTGAAAGTGAATCCTGAGAAACTCATAATGAGTCTGTCTTCTCTCTAAAGCAAGGCTGCCAACTGTGACCTTAATTATTGAGGCTGTGTGCCAGACTCAGGCCTTTGATCAGCACCCCCTGCATAGATACTTCTTAGGTAAGATTATAATCTCCTCCTCCAAGGGTGGTTGATTTGTACACACAGCCAAGTCAGAATCCCGAGGTGCAGGCTCTCACCTAGGTTGCCTGTGGGTGCAGGGGTAAGACCGTCATTTTCTTGTGAAAATCTCTCTCCTTAGGGATTGGTTCCGATTTTTTTTAATGTGCCAACTATGGTATTTGGCACAGTGAATTTGCTGATGGCCATTTACTTTTCAAGAAGATGATCAGTTATTCATACTGGGATAATCTTGGAAAGAGGACAGCTCCTGATTTCACATCTTATTTTTTCCATTCTACTCTTGAGCTAGGGATTGCAGGATCTTTCCCTCTTTCTTGTGTGTCTTTTTTTCTCTTTTGGTCACCTTTATTGTTTATGTCTACATTTATTTCTTCCTTTCTCACTTCTTGCCAGGGGACCAGGGGATTTTGATTTTTATGTGGGATAGGGGAAGAGTAAGAACTGAAGGGTGTGGGATGGGACTCAAAGAGAAATGCAGAGTTGAAGAGGTTCCTTGCATTTTGACCTCAAAGAAGTGGTTGCTTGATTTATTACTCGGAGCAGAGAGACAACGTGGAGTAGTGAATAAGGATACAGGCTCAGAGTCAAAGAGACATGAGTTCGGTCTTGTTTTTGTTACATATAAGTTGGATTGTCTTGGGTAAATTCAATTAAGTTGCGCTGGCAACTCTCTAAGATTGATGACCATCTGAATGGGGGGAGAAAGCTCTTTGCTGGGAACTCCCTACATCATCACAAGTCTAGTGAGTAGGGTATTTAGATCATAACTGAGGAAGGGACTTGAGAGATCTAGTTCACCAAGTTCATTTTACAGATGAAGAAATAGAGGATTTGATAAATTAAGTGACTTGATTAAAATCACATAGCTAGCAAGTGACAGATAATTGTTTTTTTTGTCCTTTGTTCTTGAAAAAGACCCATAATATCATGAGGGAGATGTCTTGATTTGTAAGTGGATTGGATTTAAGTGAGGCAGATCTGCATAAAGTTATCAGCTTCACTTTCTCCTTCACTGACAAGAAATAAGTCAAGATGACTAGCAATGGCCCATAACATGGAACAGTCTCATTTTAAAAAATAGGTTTTTATTTTCAAAATACACGCAAAGTTTGTTTTCAATGTTTACTTTAGCAAAACCTAGTGTTCCAAAGTTTTCTCCCTCCCTTCTCCCAACCCCCTGCCCTAGACAGCAAGTAATCCAATATAGATTAAACATGTATAATACTTCCATACATATTTCCACATTTATCACACTGCACAAGAAAAATCAGATCAAAAAGGGGAAAAATGAGAAAGAAAAAACAAACAAGCAAGCAAACAACAAAAAAGTGAAAATACTATGTTGTGATCTACATTCAGTCCCCATAGCCCTCTCTCTGGGTGCAGATGGTTTTCTCCATCACATCTATTAGAATTGGCCTGAATCATCTCATTGTTGAAAAGAACCATGTCTATCAGAGTTGATCATCACATAATCTTGCTGTTGCCATGTGAAATATTCTCTTGATTCTACTCACTTCACTTAGCATGTCAGTCTCTCCAGCCCTTTCTGAACTCATCATGCTGATCATTTCTTATAGAACAATAATATTTCATTATATTCATATACCATAATTTTTCAGTCATTCTCCAACTGATGGGCATCCACTCAGTTTTCAGTTTCTTGCCATTACTAAAAGGACTGCTATAAACATTTATGCACATGTGAGTCCTTTTCCTTTTTTATGATCTTTTTGGGATACAGATTCAGTAGAGACAGTGATGGATCAAAGGGTATGCCCATTTTTCTAGCCTTTTGGGCATAATTCTAAATTGCTCTCCAGAATAGTTGAATCAGTGCACAACTCCACCAAAAATGTTTTAGGGGACAGTCTGATTTGAATCAAGGTTCTCTCTTACTCCAAGTTCTGGACTCTTGCTACCATACCATCTTGCCTCAAGTTATCAAGGGGGTACTCATGAAATACTCATTATTAGGGAACCCAAAATTTACTAGATTATGTGAAAAATACAAAGATGTATTAAAAATGGCCTCTGGTCTTCAAGATCTTACAGTTTAATAGAGAGATATGATTAATTCAAATAAAAAGTTATTGCACACCACCATGTATTCCTAGATAAATCAAATGAAGAGTATAGATAGAAACTAATGGAGTTCAGAGCTGGGAAAAATTATTTGGAAGTTGGAGTTCCTAGGATGAGTTATTTCTCTTCCTTGAAACCTCACTTTTCCCTCTGGCAAAATGAGGAGTGAATGCACCATAACGTATCAGGTGAATTCAAAGATTTCCCCCAGATTTAAATCATATATTCCTGAGAGGTGGAATTTATGCTGATTTTTGAAGAAAATTTGGATAGAAGGTAATAGAGATAGGAGAGAGCATTCTCAACCATGAGGATGATGAGAGAGCAGAGTTGTAGAAATGTAAATAGGAGAGATAGGAAGAACAACATGTGAATTGACATAGCTTGTTTTTCAGTCCATATCTTGGACCTTTTATTTAAAAGGATATGGATCATATTCAAAGAGATAAGCCAGCTCTTCATTTTGTGATCTTCAAAGAAATAGAGAAGCTTAAACTAGGCTGTAATTCAAAGAAAAAGCTTTTATCTTGCAGACTCATAAGGGTCCTAATTCTAGGGTCCATCTCCTCTTATGTATCAATATAAGTAAGTGCACTTTAAATGTTACCACAGGTCCCTAGCATTCAGCCCTTGCAGCGGTTGGGCAAGTTACAAGCAAGTACCAGTCCTTGGACATAGCCTCAAAAATATTGCCAGCTCTTCAAAGCAGGTGTGAAATGAAAACCTTCCCTTGGCAGATGGTGAAATCTTCTTATTAGTTCCAAGCCAATAGTCAGAGTTGGAGCACCGTATTAATTATTCCCACTTTTATATGTTTTTAACACCTGCAAGATGTGTGTCTCTTTCACAACCGAGACCTTTATTGACTAGCAGGGCACCATTGATTTTTTTTGCACTGAATAAGAAACATGCAATAAATGAGCCTATAAAAGTGTCCCCAAACTCCCTGAACAAGGAGCAAAACCTTTTGGAAAAGAAAAAAAAAACTTTTCCATTTCTCTGTCAGTGCAGAAATGTTGGAAGATCTGAGAGTTTCTAGGGGTGTTTCCTTGGGCAGATACCATTTTCACCCTTGAAGTGTTTTATTTTTCAAAAGCCCTCAACAGGCACACCCATATTGGGTGATGGCTGGTGGAGCCTATGACCAAGCAGACTGGACTATCATGTCTATTTTCTGATGCTACAAAATGGAGGGTTATATTTTGGTTGATTTCAGCATCTGCAAGTTTTTCAGGGTAAAATTTGGAATACTCTAGAACTGACTTAGTTTCATTAGGAGTAAAGAGAGATCTCTTTATTTACATCTCTATAGTCTTCATCTTAAGTTGAGCTCTTAGTCTATATTAAAAACCACCTCCTGGATATTTCCATTTGGGTGTAAGGATCTCAAAGTCAATATATACGAAATAGATCTCATTACTTTGCCCCAAGACTTCTTCCTATTGCTCATTTTCTCAGGATATTTCCATCCTATGAATCCCCTTTGTTCTCAGCTTTAGAATCATCTAAAATTCTTTGCTCCACCTTACCTAATATACTACCACATCCATTCTGTTTCCAATTTTACTTCCACATGTCTCTTATATCAGTCCTCCTCCCTCACATCTCTGCCTACCACTTGAGTACAGGTTTTCTTTAGTCATCATCTCCTACCTGTATCATCTCAAACCTCCTAATTATTCTCCTTCTCTTCAGTCTCTTCTAATTCCATAACCAATTCTCACACAGCTGCTAAATTGCTATTCCTAAATGACAGGTCTGACCATGTCACTTAACTGCTCAAGAAGCGCCAGTATTTTTCTATTGCTTCTATGATAAAACACAAACTCTTCTGTGTATCATTTAAAGTCTTTCACAGTTTGGTTCCAGTCTGTTTTTGTAGACTGGCTTAACATTACCCCTGTGCAGGCACTTGGCATTCTGGCCAAACTGGCTCACTTGATATACCTCATATATAGTATCCTATGACTTCATTCTTGTTTTTTCATTGACCATCTCCTTTAACTAGAATGTATTCCTTCTTCTTTATACCTCTGGGAATCCCTAGCACTGTCTAGGTACAGCCCAAATGTCAACCTTTAAATAAATTCTTTTCTGATTCCTCTTTATTGTTAGGACTTCTCTCTGAAATCACTTTCAGGTTATTTTCCCTACTTACTTATCTGTGTATATTTTGTCTCCTCACCCTCTTCCCTGCTTCCCCTAATAGAATGTAAGCTTCTTGAAGGCAGAAACTATTTTTTTTGGTTTATGTATCCCTGTTACCATAATAGGAAAGAAGGAAGCAAGGATTTATTAAATGCTAGACACTGTACTAAGTACTTTGCAAATATTCTATCATTTGATATTATAATAGCATTTGTGTGATATTATGATTATTACATATTATGTTATGATATTAAGTTACATTATTATCTTCATGTTGTTGTTGAGAAATCTTAGGTACTTGGAAGTTAAATGACTTGGCCAGGGTCACCACAATCCAAGGATTTTATCCATTGCCTCAGTAAATACCGATGGAATTGAATTTTAGGATTGTATTCTGATGTTACTGAGTTAGGAATAATAATATTTTTATAATGCTCCTCAGTTTTTCTTTTTTTTTCTTTCTTTTTTTTATTAAAGCTTTTTATTTGTATAACATATGTATGGGTAGTTCCCCAACATTGATCTTTACAAAGCTTTCCATTACAAATTTTACCCCCAGTCCCCTCCCCTCCCCTAGATGGCAGGAAGTCCACTACTTGCTAATAATGTTGAAATGCTTGAGAAGTTATGCAAGAAAAATCCTATCTACAAGAAAAAAAAAAAGAATCAGAGAAAGGCAACACAATGCAAACAAATGTCAGTAGAGATCATGAAAATGTTACGTTGTGGTCCATATTTCATTTCCCTCTCTCTGGGTGTATATGGTTTTCTTCAGTGAACAATTGGAACTGGTTTGAGACAATTCTTTGTTGCAGAGAGCCATGTCCACCAGAATTGATCATCATGTAATACTGTTGTTGCTGTGTATGATGATCTCCTGGTTCTGCTCGTTTCACTCAGCATCAGTTCATGCAAGTCTCTCCAGGCCTCTCTGAAATCATCCTGCTGGTCGTTTCTTACAGAGCAATAATATTCCATAACATTCATATACCATAATTTATTCAGCCACTCTCCAATTGATGGGCATCCCTTTAGTTTCCAATTTCTAGCCACCACAAAAAGGGCCGCCACAAACATTCTTGCACATGTGGGTCCCTTTCCCTCCTCTAAGATCTCTTTGGGATATAGGCCCAGTAGAAACACTGCTGGGTCAAAGGGTATGCACAGTTTGACAACTTTTTCGGCATAGTTCCAAGTTGCTCTCCAGAATGGTTGGATCCGTTCACAGTTCCACCAACAATGTATCAGTGTCCCAGTTTTCCCACATCCCCTCCAACATTCGTCGTTATCTTTTCCTGTCATTTTAGCCAATCTGACAGGTGTGTAGTGGTATCTCAGAGTTGTCTTAATTTGCATTTCTCTGATCAATAGTGATTTGGAGCAACTTTTCATATGATTAGAGATAGTTTTAATTTCATCATCTGAAAATTGTCTGTTCATATCCCTTGACCACTTACCTATTGAAGAGTGGCTTGAATTCTTATATATATGAGACAATTCTCTATAAATTTTAGAAATGAGGCCTTTATCAGAACCATTAAATGTAAAGATGATTTCCCAATTTGATGCTTCCCTCCTAATCTTGTCTGCATTTGTTTTGTTTGTACAGAAACTTTTTAACTTAAAATAATCAAAATTATCCATCTGGTGTTCAATTAGGAGTTCCAGGTCTTCCTTGGACATAAATTTATTCCATCTCCACAGGTCTGAGAGATAAATTATATTACGTTCCTCTAACTTGCTTACAAAGTCCCTCTTTATATCTAGATCATGAACCCATTTAGATCTTATCTTGGTATGTGGTGTTAGGTATGGGTCAAGCCCTAATTTCTTCCACACTAGTTTCCAATTTTCCCAGCAGTTTTTGCCAAATAGTGAGTATTTATCCCAAAAGCTGGGGTCTTTGGATTTATCGAATACTAGATTGTTAAGGTTATTGCCTAGATAGTCCTGATATCCTATCCTGTGCCACTGATCTACTGCTCTATTTCTTAGCCAGTACCAAACGGTTTTGATGACCGCTGCTTTATAATATAGTTTTAGATCTGATACAGCAAGGCCACCTTCATCTGCCTTTTTTTTCATTAATCCCCTTGAAATCCTTGACCTTTTGTTCTTCCAAATGAACTTTGCTACTATTTTTTCTAGATCTGTAAAATAATTTCTTGGGAGTTTGATTGGTATGGCACTAAATAAGTAGATTAGTTTGGGTAGTATTGTCATTTTTATTATGTTTGCTCTGCCTACCCATGAGCACTTAATATTTTTCCAATTGATTAGGTCTGATTTTATTTGTGTGGAAAGTGTTTTGTAATTTAGTTCGTATAGTTTCTGACTTTTCCTTGGCAGATAGATTCCCAAATATTTTATCCTATCATCTGCTATTTGGAATGGAATTTCTTTTTGTATCTCCTGCTGCTGAACTTTGTTGGTAATATATAAGAATGCTGATGATTTATGTGGATTAATTTTGAATCCTCCAACTTTGCTAAAGTTGTGAATTGTTTCTAGTAGTTTTTTAGTTGAGTCTCTAGGGTTCTCTAAGTATACCATCATATCACCTGCAAAGAGTGATAATTTGGTTTCTTCATTACCCACTCTGATTCCTTTTATTTCTCCCTCCTCTCTTATTGCTAAAGCTAACATTTCTAATACAATATTAAATAGTAATGGTGACAGTGGGCAGCCTTGTTTCACTCCTGATCTTATGGGGAATGGTTTTAGTTTGTCTCCATTACATATGATGCTTGCTGATGGTTTTAAATAGATGCTGCTGATCATTTTAAGGAAAAGCCCATTTATTCCTATACTCTCTAGTGTTTTTAATAGGAAAGGGTGTTGGATTTTGTCAAAGGCTTTTTCTGCATCTATTGAGATAATCATATGGTTTTTGTTAATTTGTTTATTAATATAATTAATTATGCTGATAGTTTTCCTAATATTGAACCAGCCCTGCATCCCTGGTATAAATCCTACTTGGTCATAGTGTACTATCCTGGGGATGACTTTCTGTAATCTCATTGCTAAAATCTTATTTAAAATTTTTGCATCAATATTCATTAGGGAAATTGGTCTATAGTTTTCTTTCTCAGTTTTTACCCTACCTGGTTTAGCTATCAGCACCATATCGGTCTCATAGAAGGATTCTGGCAGTATACCTTCTGTCCCTATTTTCTCAAATAGTTTGTGTAGTATTGGAATCAATTGTTCTTTGAATGTTTGGTAGAATTCACATGTAAATCCATCTGGCCCTGGAGATTTTTTCTTAGGGAGTTGGTTAATGGCTTGTTCTATTTCTTTTTCTGATATGGGGCTATTTAAATAATTTATATCCTCTTCTGTTAACCTGGGCAATCTATATTTTTGTAGATATTCCTCCATTTCATTTAGATTATCAAACTTACTGGCATAAAGTTGGGCAAAGTAACTCCTAATTATTGCTCTAATTTCCTCTTCATTGGAGGAAAGTTCTCCCTTATCATTCTTGAGACTAACAATTTGATTTTCCTCTCTCCTTTTCTTATCAAATTAACTAAAGGCTTATCTATTTTGTTGGTTTTTTCATAGAACCAACTCTTAGTTTTATTTATTAACTCAATAGTTTTCTTGTTTTCGATTTTATTAATTTCTCCTTTTACTTTTAGAATTTCCAATTTGGTATTTAATTGGGGGTTTTTAATTTGTTCTTTTTCTAGTTTTTTTAATAATAAGCCCAATTCATTGATCTTTTCTTTCTCTATTTTATGCAAGTAAGCATCTAGAGATATAAAATTACCCCTTATAACAGCTTTGGCCGAATCCCACAAATTTTGGTATGTTGTCTCCTTATTGTCATTCTCCTGGATGAAATTATTGATTGTGTCTATGATTTGCTCTTTCACCCATTCATTCTTCAAGATTAGATTATTTAATTTCCAATTACCTTTTGGTTTATTTTCTCCTGGACTTATATTGCATGTGATTTTTATTGCATCATGATCTGAAAAGGATGCATTTACTATTTCTGCCTTCCTGCATTTGATTTTAAGGTTTTTATGCCCTAATATATGGTCAATTTTTGTATATGTTCCATGGACTGCTGAGAAAAAAGTAAACTCTCTACTGTCTCCATTCAACTTTCTCCATAAATCTATCATACCTAACTTTTCTAACAATTGGTTTATCTCCCTAGTTTCTTTCTTGTTTATTTTGTAGTTTGATTTATCTAATTCTGAGAGAGCAAGGTTGAGATCCCCCACTAGTATCGTTTGGCTGTCTATTTCTTCTTGCATCTCTCTTAATTTCTCCCCTAGGAATTTGTGTGCTATTGCACTTGGTGCATATATATTTAATATAGATATTGCTACATTATCTATGGTACCCTTTAATAAAATATAGTTTCCTTCCTTATCTCTTTTGATTAGATCCATCTTGGCTTTTACTTGATCTGAGATAAGGATTGCTACCCTTGCTTTTTTTTGTTCACCTGAAGCATAATATTTTCTGCTCCAGCCGTTTACCTTCATTCTATATGTGTCCCTATGTTTTAAATGTGTTTCTTGTAGACAACATATTGTGGGATTCTGGTTTTTAATCCAGTCTGCTATCCGCTTCCGCTTTATGGGAGAGTTCATCCCATTCACATTCACAGTTAGAATAACTAATTCTTTATTTCCTGCCATCTTATTTACCCAAGTTATGTTTTTCCCTTTCCTTTCCCCTTTCTCCCTTCCCCCCTCCTCAGTACTTTGGTTTTGATGACACCTCCCCCAAACAATACTCCCCTTTCCTTTCCCCTTTCTCCCTTCCCCCCTCCTCAGTACTTTGCTTTTGATGACCCCCTCCCCCAAACAATACTTCACCCTTTAGATCCCCTACCCCTGTTTTTATTCCTTTCCCCTGATTCTTCTATTTTCCCTTCTATTAGTTTGTCCCTTACTTTTCCTCCTTTTCCTCCCACTTCCCTCTAGGAACAGACAAGTTTCTATGTGAAATCAAATGTCTGATATACACTTTTAGAGCCCAACCTGATGAGAGTAAGATTTACACAGTGCTCATCTCCCTCCCCTCTTTCTCTCAATTATATTAGGTTTTCTTTGCCTCTTCAAGTGATTTTACCTTGTTTTTACCTCCTTTTTTTTTAGATCTTATTTTACCACTTTTTCCCTCTTTTCCCCAGTATGACAACATTTTCCCCTCTAGTTCTCTTTTTCATATTATCAAAGTAATATCTAGTTAATTATACCCCCAAACTTTGAGTATCCCCCTAGTAGAAATAAAGTTCTCAAGAGACCTTTCCTTTTTACCTTTTTATGCATCTCTTGAGTTCTGTGTTTGGGTGTCGAATTTTTTGTTCAGATCCGGTCTTTTCATTAGAAATAGGTGAAATTCACCTATATCATTGAATGACCATCTTCTTCCCTGGAGGATAATGCTCATTCTAGCTGGATAGGTTATTCTTGGCTGTAATCCAAGTTCCTTTGCCCTTCGGAATATCTGGTTCCATGCCCTTCGATCATTCAGTGTGGAAGCTGACAAATCCTGTGTGATTCTAATTATTAAACCTCGGTATTTGAATTGTTTCTTTCTAGCTGCTAGCAGAATCTGTTCCTTGGTGCTATAGTCCTGAAATTTAGCCACGATATTCCTTGGGGTTTTAATTTTGGGGTCTCTTTCAGGAGGTGATCGGTGAATTCTTTCAATGGTGATTTTGCCCTTTGATTCTACAATCTCAGGGCAGTTTTCTTTCAGGATTTCCTGGAAGATAGTGTTTAGATTCTTTTTTTCATCATGGCTTTCAGGAAGTCCAATAATCTTTAGATTGTCTCTCCTAGATCTATTTTCCAAGTCAGTTGTTTTTCCTAGGAGGTATTTCATATTTTCTTCTAATTTTTCATTTTTTTGTTTTTGTTTGACTGATTCTTCAAGTCTTAGTGAGTCATTCACTTGCATTTGTTCAATTCTTATTTTTAAAGTGTTGTTTTCTTCAGTTACCTTTTTAAGCTCCTTTTGTAACTGGCCAATTTGTTCATTGCACTCTTTTTCCACTTCACTAATTTTATTTTTTAATAAATTGGTGTCTTTTTCATATCTCTTTTGCAGGGCATCATATCCTTCTTGCACTGATTTCAGTTTATTTTCCCATTTATCCTCCAGCTCTCTTTTGAGGTTCTTTATGCAGTCTTCCAGAAAGGCCTTTTGAAAAGGGGACCAGTGATGGTCCTGGCTGATGTTCTCTGGATTTTTGTCTAAAGGAGCCTCTGGCTCTGGGGTCGTTTCTTTGCCTTGATAAAAGCTGTCTATGGTGAGAGCTCTCTTTTGCTTCATCATATTTTTTTTTAGACAATGTGGATATCTCTTTAAGGTAGGGAAAAAAAAGCGGCGGCTGCAAAAAGCTTTGCCCTGGGGCACTTCGGCGAGTTGACTTAAGGTGCTGGGCCGGTGGGGGCTAGGACTAAGTCTGAATTACTCCTTAAACAAGGCAAGTCTGCCAGAACACCTGCCCCCAATCAGGGCAGAGTGTCCCGAGTGCCTCAGATAAACTCCAGGTGTTTGGAATTTGGAGTTTGGAGTTTGGAATTTCTTCCAGGATTTGCTGAGCTGAGTCCCACCCTCACTTCCGGCCTGCACAGTTGTTGTCTGTTTATCTCTCTGTCCGAGTCCGACTAACCTGATATGAAGTTATCCAGAGAGCTGTGCCCAAATATTTCTGGGTTCGTTGACTTGAAGATCAGTTCGGAGGCTTATTTTATTGTTGATTTGAGAGAAGATCGGAGGAGAGGCAGAAAGTCACCTTTTCACTCCGCCATCTTGGCTCCGCCTCTCCTCAGTTTTTCTAAGTGATTTACATGCTGTATGTTATTTTGGCCTGACAGCAATTGTGTTGATAGGTTTTTATAGGCATTGTTTTCCCCATCAGACAGATGAAGACACTGAGGTCCAGAGAAGCTAAATGATTTGTCCAAGATCATCTATCTAGTAAGAGTCAGATATAAGATTGCTAAAGGGATCTATAACACACAAAATATTAAGAATTCTTGGTATATGCTCTTCTTTTTAAACATTTAGACTAATCTTATTTAGCTAGTTGTCAATTTTTGTCCCTGTTCATATTTTTTCTAAATTCAAGAACTGTCAGAGTTGTTACATCAGAATGGTGGTCCAGTCACCTGAGTATTCTTTCCTTGCCAGAGGTGATTTGTGGGAAGGCCTGGTTTTGTTTATGAAGTCCTCTTAGAAAGATTAGAGTTGTGTCATTAACATCCATAATTTCTCTTATTGGCTTATTTTGAATTCAGCATCTATGAATTTATCTAATTTGCAAATTCATCCTCTGAACTTAATTTTATTTGTAGTTTGTTACCTTTTGGGAATTCCAATTTTTACATAAAGCAGGACTCTTTTCCCTTTTGTTCTCCCATAGAGAACAAAAACCTACTTTCTAGTATTTTGAAGTTTTGTGAACTAGCTTCACCTACACCCTTCGGTGTGGGGTAATGCAAAGAACATTTTTTTTTGGTTGGGAAGCAGAAGAGAGTTCCTGTCTTTGTTCATTACTTTCTTGAGTGAATCACTAAGAGTGAAAGCTTTGCTTTCTTCCTCTGTAAAATAAAGAAACTGACTTTAATAAGTTCTATGACATCTTTTGCTGTATGACTCCTTCTATGATTATTATTTCATAGACATTGATTACTTTCCCTCTTAGACTTTTTACCACCAGATCATTTTCTTTTAAGGTTACCCACTTAAAAATGTTTTCCAGTTTATTCTGATTTTCTGCTCTCTTTGTCTCAAGTCTGTCTCAAAGAGAGTGACATAATGGGAGCAAAACGGACCATGTGGTGGGATGTCTTTCTTTAACTGGATATACCCTGTGGCCAGTGTTTCCTTTTTTGGAGCATCATGGTCATGCTTCTATAATTACTGGGCACAGCAGTGATATTAGGGCCAGGTTTCTAGTAGAAATCTGGGGCTTCAGGCATAATTACTTTCAACGGACAACCTGGAATCTCGGTAGCTAGAAAATGAGATTTAATAAAAATTCATCCACTATTTATCAAATGCTTCTAGTTACAAGGCATTGTGCTAGACACTTGGGGGAAACAAGCATGAAGAAGGTTCTGGTTCCTATTCTCAGGGTCAAGAGAACTTTGTCTTAGTCCTATACCTGCCACTGAGTAGTTGTTTTCTGTCCTTTGTTCCCAAAGATGATCATGGCATTTGAGATCACTTCCTATCTTTGATTATCATTTCCCCAGTCACACAAAAAGGAAGAATTAGATGATATCTAGGTTCTGAACTTCTAAGCACAGAGGCACCTAGATCATTTGCACATCATTAGCCTCCTGCCTGATCTAAATTCAGTAATGGTTATGCACACATGTGCACAGGATGGCTGGATGTTACCTGTAGCCAAGGTTTAATGATCCTAGAGCTACTGGGAGACCTTCACTAATAATTTGTCTTCCCATCTTGATAGAATGGGAAAGAGTCTTGGAGTTAAAGAACCTGGATGTGCTAGCTAGCTATTTGAGTAATCTTAGGCAAATTGCTTGATTTATTTTGGGATCTCAGTTTCCTCAGCTGTGAAATGATGGGGTTGGACCATCTTGAAAGTTCCTTCCAGGTTGGTATCTACAATCCTAATCCTTTCTGCTCCCTCTTAATAGGCAACCTGATTGCTCTTCTACTCAGCAGCATTACCATGCAGGGTAGGGCTCAAACTTCTGCAGTTGTCAAAATCATTCCATTGTAGCATGAATTTCCTCATTCTAGGCTGCTGCAATCTTGAGCATTTTCTAAACCAATTATTTTCCTAGTTGGTGTCTTTTCTGTTGTCTGTGAATGTTGATATCACATCCTTCTCAAGAATTATGCAGGGAAGTCATCCTGCAAATGAATATGCTCTGGAGGGAGAGAGATTTCCTAGGAGGAAACTGGGAAGGCTTAGCAATCGCTTCTCAGGAAAATGCACTGGGAGGATAGATATGACTGTTTGGTATGGAAAGAGCCTGTCACCTATTCCTATTTACCAAAGCAAAGGACAGAGCCCAGAGAAAGACAATGCATTTAAATTGGATGCAAGCAAGGCTTTTTCTTCTGACCTCTGTTGCCAAGTATTCCTGAGTAAAACTAGCTTTATTACATTCAGAAACCCTTCTATTGTATGGAATCAAACCCAGAGTGGAAGTTGGTCGGGATAAAAATTACCTCTTCCTCCAGCTCCACATTTATAAGACTGTGCCATGGTAAGACTGTATTATCCCTCCCCTCCCCCATTTTAGAAGAATTATCAATAGACATCAGCTCCCTGCTTTCTGTACAAAAGAAAGTATGTCATGAGACATAATAATGATACCAGCTTGCAATTGTATAGAGTATTTAGTCTCTAAAAGCTTTCATTTTATCACCCTTGTTTGAGCCTGACAATGACCCCATGAGGGAGGTATGATTAACCCAATTTGGCAGATGAAGAAATTGAGATTCAGTGATGGGAAGGGATTAGGCCAATATTCCACAGTAGGTCCTTGGTGGCTCTCTTCACCTGGTCTTTTTTATTTGGATTCTTGAGGGTTTTTCAAACCCCTCATATCTGGCCCCAGCTTATCTTTCCAGATTTATTATGCCTCCTTACTGCCATTCCCAAGCCGGTTTCATGTCCTGCTCTGGTATTGTTCCAACCTCCACCTCCCAAACTGGCATTTCCGCTCTGGCCCTAGGCCCCCTGGCTTCTCACTGGTGGGCACTCATTAGATCTAATCTGACCCAGACCCATCATAGGATGGTCAGCTCTCTTCAGGCCATGCTGCTGTATTCATGTTCTCTCTCCTTCCACCTCTTCCTGCTTCTTGTTCTGGGAATAATAGTCAAGTAAATGCTAATATTCCTTGAAATGATGCTACAATATTGATAATAATAATAGGTAGCATTTATATGGTGATTTAAGATTTGCAAAGTGAAGAATAAATATGTATCCATATATTGTATTTAATATATATTTTAATATATTTAACATATATTACCTGCCATCTAGGGGAGGGGTTGGAGGAAGGAGGGAAAAATTTGGAAAACAAGGTTTTGCAAGGGTCAGTGTTGAAGAATTACCCTTGCATGTGTTTTGTAAATTAAAAAAAAAGATTTGCAAAGTGCCTTTGTATATATTATCTCATTTGACCCTTACAACAACTCTGAGTGGGGTAGGTGCTGTTATTATCCCCAGTTTACATTTGGGGGGATCTGAGTTAAAGGACTTGCCCAGGGTCACATATAGTTTGTAAGTATGTGAAGTAGCATTCAAATTCCAATCTCCCTCTTTCAAGTCCAACATTATCCATTATCACCTGGCTATCAATAATTACTCATTGATTCCTCTAACCATTCCTGTGACTTTCCCGACTAAAACATCACTTTCTCCCCATCACTCTATGTATATTGTCTTCTTTATTAGAATGCAAGTTTCTTTAGGAGAGAGATTTCCTTGCTTTCTATATTTGTGTTCTCAATAGTTAGCACAATGCCTGGCATGCAATGTTAAATCCTTTTGCTTTCTATTTATTTTATGTATAGTAATGAGGATGATGATGATGATGATGATGATGATGATGATGATGGCAGTAATTAACTTCCCAATTAGATTATAAACTCAAGGGGAAATGCAATGGGCAGTTAGACCAGAATGATTGGCACAGAGGGAGCTCATAGCACTATTTCTATTTGCCAAATTAAAGAGTGGCATTGTACTTAAATGCAAACAAAGCCTCTCATTTCTCCCACATGTGCAACTTTTCTAGTATCCATCCTCCGTAGTACTAGAATAGGGCATTCTGTAAGTAGTTACTCCATAAATGCTGATCAGATAGATGAATGGGTCTCTTCTCTCTGAGGAGTGCAGAAGAGTTAATGAGGGAAAATGGATGCAGTGATTTGAGTTTCCCTGTGACCATACCTAACTTTCTATCTTTTTTTCTTTTCATCTTTCTTTATCACTCTTTATTCAGATTTAAACTCTGCCCAGGTTCAGAGTAGCTGGATTTGTTTCTCCCTCCTGTGGGGAGATCTTTGTCTTTGGGGGAATGAATACATTTATTATCAGGAGAGAGCTGTCACTGTGTGTAGCTGATTACAATGACAATCACTCAGGTGGATTTGAGCCAACTGTGCACTCTTTCCCCAAATGGATTTTCTTCATTTTTTTTTTTCCTGCTTGAGGACTGTGCTCTCAGGGCCATTTCAAAATGTAAAAGATAGAGGGAGGATGGGGTGGAGTGGGGTGGAAACAGAAATATTTATCTTGTCACAGTGATTTGAAGATAAGGGAAATTATGTGTCTAAAAGATTTGGAACAATCTGAGACAAGCATAGAATCACAGGTGGTGTAACTAACCATTTCATATGATTAATAATTTTTCTGGTGGTGGTATTATAAGTAGTGGATGAATGTGGCTTTATGAAAATATATTTGTGTTTCACACATGAGCCTGTATTACATACCTGTGAGAAAGGATTGTCTCAGGGTCTTAGAATCACATCATTCAGGTCTCCTGGAAGGGACCTTAGAGATTGTCTAATTCAACTACTTAATTTTCTAGATGACAAACTCTGATTTTAGCATTTCCTAAGCACTAATTTGTTTTAAATTATGAACAAAGTTCTCTCCGTCTCCCTATCCAAGACAAAGCTTAAGAAGAATAGACATTTGCATGCAGGTGGCTATTCAAGATTCTAGAATAAGAATATTCTCCCCCAAGAACAGAGCTGGGGCAAATTAAGCATATATACTGCTGCTACATATCATACTACTGACATCATTGGTAACTTCAAGAATGTTACCTGAACACAGCCCAGCTTGAACCAAATGTATTAAGCAGATGCATTGTCCATACTCCAAAAGACTGCATTCTAAGAATTAACCAGGCTCTTTAAAGAAGGGCTGAAGCAGTGAAAATCGGGCTGCTTGTGGAAGAATGAGTCAATCATAGATGCCCACGAATTCCATAAAGTGATGTGAAATAAAATTTTGAATCACAGGACTAGAAGCGACTTGGGAAATCATCTCATCCACCCACTCCCCATCCCAATTTTACACATGAAAAATTGAGTCTGACCTGTCTAGGGAAAGCAATGTGCCCAAAATCTCCAAGTGAGTTAGTGCCGTGATCCAAACTAAACTTCAAATTTACTAACTCCCAAATCTGTAATGTTTATGCTTTGATACATTCCCCCTACTAGCTAGATTTTAGTCATTAATATTAAAGTTAATTCAATCCATTAAGTACCTATAATGTACCAGACACTGTGCTAGATGGTGGGGATATGAAGACAAAAATTAAGCGGTTTCTGCCCTTAAGGAGCTTGTATTTTATTGGAGGGGTGTGGAAGGAGGAAGAATTTATATAAATTATATTGATATATATTTATATAGAGACATATACATATTACACACACACACAGAGTAAATGTCACAAGGGTGAAGAAGGTACATTAACAATTAGGGATGCAGTTCAGGAAAGTCTGTAGATAAGGTGATACTGAGCTGTTTCTTCTGCTTTCTGTTCATCTTTATGGCATTTGGTAAGTCAGTAGCATCAGTGGAACTGGAAGCTGTAGCTGGGGAATGCTACATTATGAATTGCTCTAAAAGGTTTTGCCTAATAATCTTAAGCCACCAAGAAATAATTAACCATGCTTTTTGTAAGGAAGCAATTGGGAGAGACAGTTCAAAGGTTTTGCCTCTGTAATAATAATCTATTGGAATTACAGTAGTCTGGGTTCTATGTTCCTTTTTTTCCCCCACTTTGGACAACCAAGAAGTGACCACCGTGCTTCCCTGGGGGCACAATTTGTCTCTCTGGGGCCAGATTCAAGCAGCAAAGGAATTTGGATAAAGCACAACATGAAAGGAGAATCAACATATGAGAGATTGATGCCTGCGGCTTCAGCTATTGATGTTTGCCTGAAGAGTTCTAACGCCATTCCACCCTCCTTAAGGCCATGTGCATGAAGCATAAAGGGCCAAGGCTTCTCACAAATAAAAAAGCTTTGTACTTAGCAGGTGTTCAGTTACCTTTTTTTTTTTTTTTTTTTTGTGGAGACTTGGGAAAGTTAAAGTGAACTGTATGTATATTTTCATGGTGCTGACTATTTCAGCTATGATGACCAGAGAGCAAATTTTGACTAATGTCCATAGGCCACACTTACGCATTTGGTACCATTTTAACTTCACCCATCAATCTATTGACTTGAGTTTTTGCTTCAGCCAGTCATAATAATAGTAGCTAACAGCTAGATAATGTCTTTAGATATGCAAAGAACTTTATTATTTTGAATTTTCTAAGACTCCCTAAATGAGGGATCATTATTAATCTATTATTAATCTCCATTTTACAAGCAGAGAAGCTGAAGTTCAGATAGATTGAATGATTATGGTCACATAATCTAAAGACAAGATTCAAATCCAGGTCTTCTTGGTTTCATTTCTAGTACTCTTATACTCCACTGCCTTTCTTTCTTTTAATTTATGTCAGTTCATTTTTCTTAATTCCTGTGTGATCTTGGATAAATCACTTTGCTCCCTGGATCTTAGTTTTTTCATATCTAAAATGGGGTCGGAAATACCAAGTTGCTTTTTCAAATTTAATTTTTAAATTAGCCTTCATTTCCAAATATATCCCTCTGCTTCTACCCAAAAATATATCTCTTCTAATAAAAAATTAAATAAAAAATAGCTAATGCAGCAAAATGACAATATTAGCTCTGACAGTTTCCATATTCACAAACCTCTACCTTTACAAGGGCGGGAAAGACATATGCTTTCTAACATTTTCTTTAGAAAGTTTCTCAAGTCATATTTATCTCTATAAATCTGAATACTGATGTCACAGCTATTTTCTGGATGTCTAGAGGATGGATGTATTTCTCATTTTTCTGCCAAAGTAGTCAGTTTTCAGTGCTTTGGTCCTCACTTGGACAGCCTGTCTAATTTTTTGATTGCTACCCTCTGAAGTACAACTTAATTCTTTTGTCTTAGTACTATATACAAGAATATCTCTGAAATTATACTAGAACACAGGATGATAATTGGCGGAATTAGTTGTTTAGCTTCTCTGGATTATTCCCCACTCAAAATTTCCAAGAGGTTTCTTGCTTTGGTTATTTTTACACATCCCAGTGTTGCCTTGGATGGGTTAGGAAGTGGAACAGGAAGAACTTGGTTCATGTTTCGAAGCAAATTGGTGTCTGGGAGATACCAGGGTCAGGAATCCCTTGAGTAGGTCCATCCATATTTTCATTTCCTTCTCCTATCTTACATTAATCTAAACCAGATATCAAGACTTTATAATACAAGATTATTGATCTCCAGGAGACAGAGGAGCTGGATTATGGAAATAATAGATGGTTAGACATAGAAAAGACCCTGGAGTCCATCTAGTACAACTTTTTAATTTTATGGAGGAAAAAGCCAGAGAGAACAAGTAACTTGCCACCTGAGTGGTAAATCTAGATTTCCCTTAAGCTCCCCATTCATTGTTCTTGTGGTGCTACTTCTCAGGACCATTTCCAGTCATGCTGATTTATACCTGGCCAGTGACCCAGATGGCTCTGGAGGGGAAAATGAGGCTGTTGACTTTACACAGCCTCCCTCACTTAAACTTAACTCACTTGCATGTCATGTTATGGCCTCTTCCAGAATGAAGAACAGACAACAGCAATAATGATTCTCCCTCTATGGATATTGTGAGATCATTTTGCTCAAGAAGCATTTTCACCAGAGACAATTGTGTTAACTCAATAGAACCAGTCTTTTCTTCTTCAGGGGAAAAACGGAAGAAACCAGATTAATCACTGATATGTATCTGCCAATCTAGGGAGTTGCCTTTGGTTTGTCATCTTCCTTCCCGTGTCCATTATAACGTACAAATCACTCACAAGCCTCTCCAATCAATCCATCATACCAACTCTGGCAGCAGGACCACTTCTGTCCCTTCCATCCTTCAGTATAGTTTGCCCTCCAACTTGGCTAAGTAATAGTAAAATCCTTTAATGGGCTGCATTGGCTGCCTTACTGATGTAAGTCCGTCAGGCTCCATTTACTCTCCATACATTCTACACTGTTTTATAGCCTGCATCTGCCCTAGGTGAGAGATGTTCCTTCTGCTTTTCATTCTTGACAGGGACATGATCTACTTCCTCCCCCCTCCCCAGGGCTGAGCTCAGGCTCTGCATTCCTTATAAAGTCATTTCCCTTTCTTCCCCACCCCCCTCAATTAAGGAATGTTAGTTTGTTCCTACCTAGAATCTCTTTATTGGGGTCTCTAATTTGCTCAGATCATTTGTATAAGAGGTCTTGTGGTGAAGAAGAATAAGCCCTAGACTTGGAGTAAAAAGATCTGAGTTTCAATACTGATCCTGCCATTAATTTTCTGCAGAGTTATTTGTATGATGTCTTTGTGATTAGAATTTGAGTCCTAAAGGAAGGAATCCATCAAATCATTGCATTCAGTCATTCTAATTGGAGGGTGCTCCAGGATTTACAAATCTCTATCTACTGCTCAGACATTTCTTACCTCGGTGTGTTACTTTTAGATTTTTCCAACTTCTCTGCCATGCCCCATGGATAAGTTATTTTCTCTTCTTCCCTTTCAAGTTCATTTTCAATTTCCTTTCATGTATTGTTTTTCCCTTATTACATTGTAAGCTCCTCCCTCCCTCCTTCCCTCCCTCCCTTCCTTTCTTTCTCCCTCCCTCCCTCCAGCATTCATCACAGTTTTTTTTTTGCTGCTCAGTGTTGTCATGAGGAAGGAGCTTTATGAGTTGTAAAAGCACACACAGATGTGAGCAGTGACTAGAGTGTGGGACTAGGAGTCAGGAAGATCTAAGTTTGAATCCTGTCTCAGGCATTTACTCACTGTGTGATCCTGGGCAAGTAATGTAACTTTTCTAAACCTCAATTTCTTCATCTGTAAAATAAGGATAATAATAGTACTGACCCCAGAGTTTCTATATAACACTAAATGACAACATATGTAAAGTGATTGAAATCTTTAAAGTACCTAATTGTGATTATATTTATTTTTATTGATGCTTTATTCCATTATCCCACTAGAGTGCAAGCTCAATGAGGGCAGAGATTATGTTACATTTATCTCTGTGTCCTCCACATTGTTTATCATAGAGGCTTTACATTGCAGGAATTTAAAATTTTTTTTTTTGCCTTAACTATAGTTGAGTTGTCTGTTCTACTCTCAGCTTTACTAAAGATTGAAGATGAAATTTGCTTCTGGGAGGTTGGAGGTCAGGAGTTTGGTACTTGGATGAGAGAGTCATTGTTGGAAGACATGGACCGGGTAAAACCTGGACTGGAGACTTATAACAACCCATTAGCCATGGCCTGGGAGCAATTGTTCCTATTTTCTTGCTCACCCCATCCTTTCTCCTATAACATTGACAAAACAGAACAACTCCCAGAGAAAATTTTTGTCTCAACTGGACCCCAAAGTTAATTCTAGGTGCCCAAGTTCTATATCTCCCCAGGATGTTTGAACTTAAAAGACTATGGATCTCAACGTATCATAGTTATCATATATAATGGTTATAGCCTTCATTAGAGGATATTAAAGTGGTGTCATTCTGAGCTAAATAAATCTATAAATTATACTTGTGCTTAATCTTATCCTCACAGCCAATTGATGTGTTTTCAATCTCCCTTTGATGTTCCTTATGTACATCTTTATGAGAATGGATAAATACATTCATCATTAAGTTCAAAATAGAAGTGTCCATAGGGTTACTCTTTCATTTGCTAATCACTTAAGGGCACTAGCAGGTTCATGAATATTAAGCATAATGTACAGAGGGAAGAAGAGCCACTCTGAGAGATAGGATTTTTGACAGACTCCATGGATGGTACAAAGTGTTGTCTGTTCTTCAATCTCTGCTTCTCAGTTCCTTTTTTCCATGATGGTCCTCTTTTGGTCATTTGTAGAAATTTTAGAGTAGGAAATGTCTTGTAGCATTTTCTTTTTTTTTTTAATTTTAAGCTTTTTATTTGTATAACATATGTATGGGTAGTTCCCCAACCTTGATCTTTACAAAGCTTTCCAATACAAATTTTACCCCCAGTCCCCTTCCCTCCCCTAGATGGCAGGAAGTCCACTACATGTTAATAATGTTGAAATGCTTGAGAAGTTATGCAAGAAAAATCCTATCTACAAGAAAAAAAAAAGAATCAGAGAAAGGCAACACAATGCAAGCAAATGCCAATAGAGATCATGAAAATGTTACGTTGTGGTCCATATTTCATGTCCCTTTTTCTGGGTGTATATGGTTTTCTTCAGTGAACAATTGGAACTGGTTTGAGACAATTCTTTATTGCAGAGAGCCATGTCCATCAGAATTGATCATCATGTAATACTGTTGTTGCTGTGCATGATGATCTCCTGGTTCTGCTCGTTTCACTCAGCATCAGTTCATGCAAGTCCCTCCAGGCCTCTCTGAAATCGTCCCGCTGGTCGTTTCTCACAGAACAATAATATTCCATAACATTCATATACCATAATTTATTCAGCCACTCTCCAATTGATGGGCATCCATTCAGTTTCCAGTTTCTAGCCACTACAAAAAGGGCTGCCACAAAAATTCTTGCACATGTGGGTCCCTTTCCCTCCTCTAAGATCTCTTTGGGATATAGGCCCAGTAGAAACACTGCTGGGTCAAAGGGTATGCACAGTTTGACAACTTTTTGAGCATAGCTCCAAATTGTTCTCCAGAATGGTTGGATCCGTTCACATTTCCACAAACAATGTATTAGTGTCCCAGCCCTCCCACATCCCCTCCAACATTCATCGTTATCTTTTCCTGTCATTTTAGCCAATCTGACAGGTGTGTAGTGGTATCTCAGAGTTGTCTTAATTTGCATTTCTCTGATCAATAGTGATTTGGAGCAACTTTTCATATGACTAGAGATGGTTTTAATTTCATCATCTGAAAATTGTCTGTTCATATCCCTTGACCACTTATCTATTGAAGAGTGGCTTGAATTCTTATATATATGAGACAATTCTCTATATATTTTAGAAATGAGGCCTTTATCAGAACCATTAAATGTAAAGATGATTTCCCAATTAGATACTTCCCTCCTAATCTTGTCTGCATTTGTTTTGTTTGTACAGAAACTTTTTAACTTAATATAGTCAAAATTATCCATCTGGTGTTCAATTAGGAGTTCCAAGTCTTCTTTGGACATAAATTTGTTCCACCTCCACAGGTCTGAGAGATAAACTATATTACGTTCCTCTAACTTGCTTACAAAGTCCCTCTTTATATGTAGATCATGAACCCATTTAGATCTTATCTTGGTATGTGGTGTTAGGTATGGGTCAAGCCCTAATTTCTTCCACACTAGTTTCCAATTTTCCCAGCAGTTTTTGCCAAATAGAGAGTATTTATCCCAAAAGCTGTGGTCTTTGGGTTTATCAAACACTAGATTGTTAAGGTTAATGCCTAGGTTGTCCTGATAACCTATCCTGTGCCACTGATCGACTGCTCTATTTCTTATCCAGTACCAAACGGTTTTGATGACTGCTGCTTTATAATATAGTTTTAGATCTGGTACAGCAAGGCCACCTTCATCTGCCTTTTTTTTTCATTAATCCCCTTGAAATCCTTGACCTTTTGTTTTTCCAAATGAACTTTGCTACTATTTTTTCTAGATCTGTAAAATAATTTCTTGGGAGTTTGATTGGTATGGCACTAAATACGTAGATTAGTTTGGGTAGTATTGTCATTTTTATTATGTTCGCTCTGCCTACCCATGAGCACTTAATATTTTTCCAATTGATTAGGTCTGATTTTATTTGTGTGGAAAGTGTTTTGTAATTTAGTTCGTATAGTTTCTGACTTTTCCTTGGCAGATAGATTCCCAAATATTTTATCCTATCATCTACTATTTGGAATGGAATTTCTTTTTGTATCTCCTGCTGCTGAACTTTGTTGGTAATATATAAAAATGCTGATGATTTATGTGGATTAATTTTGAATCCTGCTACTTTGCTAAAGTTGTGAATTGTTTCTAGTAGTTTTTTAGTTGAGTCTCTAGGGTTCTCTAAGTATACCATCATGTCATCACAGCAAAGAGTGATAATTTGGTTTCTTCATTACCTACTCTGATTCCTTTTATCTCTTTTTCTTCTCTTATTGCTAAAGCTAACATTTCTAATACAATATTAAATAGTAATGGTGACAGTGGGCAGCCTTGTTTCACTCCTGATCTTATGGGGAATGGTTTTAATTTGTCTCCATTACATATGATGCTTGCTGATGGTTTTAAATAGATGCTTCTTGTAGCATTTTCTAGACAAATCCATACATGAGAAAGATTCCCCTTCACAATATAGCCACAAGGTGCCATCCAGTTTTTGTATGAAGGCCTTTCATAAGGTTTTGTATCCTGTTTCATCTATAGAGTAGCCCATTTCATTTTTGGACAGCTCTCATTATTAGGCAGCTAGGTGGTTCACAGGATAGAGTGCTGTACCTGGAATCAGGAAGACTCATCTTTCTGAGTTCAAATTTAACCTCAAACACTTAGTAGCTATATGACCCTGGACTATAACTTTATAGACCCCTAGACTTAGCCTATATTTGCCTTATTTCACTAGAGAAGGAAATGGCAAATCATCCCATTATCCCATGGACAGACAGTATGATATACAGAATTATGGAGAGTCAGACATGAATGACTAAACAATAACAATAGGGAGAATATTTTCTATGTGCTAGACCAGCCCTCAGCATGGCTCGGAGTTGGGGAAATTTTGCTTTCAACTTTCCAGACCTCTTCTGTTTTGGACTCTTTAGCCCCACTCCACGATGAATCCTTCTTATTCTAATTTTCCTGCTCACTTTCTACTGCTATATGCCAAAAGTGACTTTCTAAAAAGGGTCTAGTAGTAGTGATTTACATAGATGGGAATAGAGGCATAGACAGACACAGATACCTGTCAATCTGTTTCCTCTCCCAGGACCATTTGCACTTCAAGCTTCATCTCTAGCTAAGGACTAAAAAGCTTGTGGTTATCTAGTTGGATCCAATTCTTTGTGACCCAATTTGGGGTTTTCTTTCTTTTTTTTTTTTGCAGTGGTGATGGGGGTTAAGTGATTTGCCCAGGATCACACAGCTAGGGAATGTTAAGTGTCTGAGACCAGATTTGAACTCAGGTCCTCCTGACTTCAGGGCTGGTACTCTATCCACTGCACCACCTAGCTGCCCCTAATTTGGGGTTTTCTTGACAAAGATACTAGAGTTTACCATTTTCTTCTTCAGCTCATTTTAGAGATGAGGAAACTGAGGCAAACAGGGTTAAATAATTTATCCAAAGTCATACAGCTACTAAGTATCTGAGGCAGGATTTGAACTGAGGAAGAAGATGCCAGGTATGGCACTCTAAACCTGCACCACCTGCATTCCTTTTTCTTTTTTTCCTTTTAGTTTTGGCAAAATAAATTTAAGTGTAGACGAGGAGAGAGGACAGCTTTGATGGGGGTGAGGGACAAATGACCTTTCTGCTGTTTCTAAGGTCAGACCTTGTATTACTTTTCTACATATTCCTGTGTCTGTGTATATGGCATTCTGTCCTCAGAAAGAAAGGGAGTGTGAGAACACAAGGCAAATAGGGGAGGACAACAGGGATGGAGGGAGAGAACAAAGAAGAAGAAAGGGAGAGAGGAAGAGAGACACAGAAAGGAGGGAGAAGGGGAAGAGGGAGAAGAAGACAGGGGAAGGGGGAGAGAGACAGAAAGATAGACACACAGAGAGAAACAGAGACAGAGACAGAGAGACTGAGACACCTAGCAGAGAAAAATAGACAGACAGACACATATACACAGAGAAACACACATAAAGAGACAGAGGCAGAAGCAGAGACAGAGAGACTGAGACAGAAAGAAATACACACACACACACACACACACACACACACACACACACACACGAGAGAGAGAGAGAGACAGACAGAGACAGAGAGACTGAGACACCCAGCAGAGAGAAATAGACAAACACACACATGCACAGAGAGCACAGAGACATACACAGAGTGACAGAGACAGAGAGATACACGCAGAGAGACAGAGACAGAGAGACTGAGACACTGAGACAGAAAGAAATACA
>JAJPUD010005097.1:0-56002 GCA_023553655.1 Myrmecobius fasciatus | reverse complement strand
ACAGAGAGACTGAGACACTGAGACAGAAAGAAATACACACACACACATGAGAGAGAGACAGAGACAGAGAGAGACAGAGATAAAGTCAGAGACAGAGACAGAGAGACTGAGACACCCAGCAGAGAGGAATAGAGACACACACATATACACACACAGACTATACACACACACACAGACAGAAAGACAGACAGAGAGATAGACACACACAGAGACAGAGGCAGAGACAGAGAGAAATAGACACACACACACAGAGCGCAGACACACACACACAAAGACAGAGAAAGACACACAGATAGAAAGACAGAGACATACAAAGACAGACTGAGAAATATACATACATACACAGACATACACAGAGAGAAAGAGAGAGAAATAGACAAACACACACTAAAGAGACAGAAATATACATACATACCCACAGACACATACACAGAGAGAAACAGACACAGAGTCACAAATACACATACACAGAAACAGAAATATACACACACAGAGAAAAAGACAGAAAGACAGACAGAAACAGACACACACACGCTCACACACACACAGAAGCAAAAAGTCAGACAGCACAGATAGAGGAGGATCACATGCTCGCATTCAGCCAGTATGAAGTGAATATAAAGGATTAGAGTAGCACATTGGGAACGCTCCACAAATGTCAGCCACAGCCACCCTAATGATGTGCTGTGTGACCTCAGGCAAATCATTTAACTTCTCTGGTTTCTCCATTCCTCTTCTGCTAATGTCAAGTTGTTAATATAGCTGCCGACATGTGTGCAATGTTGTAAGTATGGAAAACAAGGATACCTTTACTAAGATAAATAAGGAAATTAGATTTGAGAAAGAATGAAATCACAAGTGAAGAAAAGGACTTTTTCAAAAGAAAGAAACTTGTATTTATGCAGAATCCAAATACTTCACATTTATTCCTCCTTAAAGATTGACAAAGCTGTAAAGTTTACATAATGCTTTAACCCAATCAGGCAGAGGGCTGAATTTTGCCTATGGTTTGCAGTGTGCTGATCCCTCCTGATTTAGACCAAGACCCACAAATTCACTTGAAATTTCAAAGCTTTCCTCAATTGCAAGGGAGTTTTTGGTCTTTCCCTGCCTTTGCATTTAGATATCTGCGCTTCAGGAATGAAAAGTGCCAAATTGTATGGGGGAAATGTATGACCCATTTGGCTTCTCTGTAAGTAAGACTGACAAATAAAAATAGAAATAATTTCAATCTGGGAGAAATCATTTCTTTTTTCTGGGACTCAGTTTCTCCTGACATAGATTTAGGGTCTTAAACTATCTAGTCCAAAGATGTGGTGAAAATGTGGTAGAAAGGACAGGATGCTGGATGTGGAGTCAGGAAGACTTGTGCTCACCCCCACTTGAGATGGCCATCCTGTAATCTTGGATAAGTCCCAATCTTTCTGTGCCTCTGTTTTCTCATCTCTAAAATGAAGCATTAGATCTGATAGTCTCTAAGATTCCTTTCAGTTCTGCGATCCTATAATGTCTTTCAGTTCTGACATTTTATTGTCCTGTTTACTGAGTATCTATTAGATGTATAGTCTTCTGTTCAGTTCCATGCAGAACACAGGAGAAATGTAAGACATTGTCCTTATGGTTCATGGTTTCTCAGTGCTCATGGTTTAGGAAAGGGGACAAATTAATAAGAGACAGAAAATAATCCAGGATGGAACCCAGTTAAGTGCCAAAACATATTCCATCCAGATGCCTAAATACATGGGATGGAAAATGTATGCTCTGGGTGATAAGGGAGAAGAAAGAGATAGATCTCAGCTGTATTGGCTTTGTAAAGAAAGAGAGACTTATGAAAGGCTAGAATTTGGCTAGCTGAGGCAGGGGTTAGTGTGCTGGTGACATATGGGGGCTCTGGAAAGCACACTACACGTTCCAGGTGAGAGAGCAGTGTAGGTAGAGGCAGAGATGGAAGAGTGATCAGTTTTCTGCTCAAAGAGACATTTTCTTTTTTTATTTATTAAAGCTTTTTATTTGTATAACATATGTATGGGTAGTTCCTCAGCATTGATCTTTACAAAGCTTTCTGTTACAAATTCCCCCTCCCCCAGTCTCTTCCCCTCCCCTAAATGGCAGGAAGTCCACTACATGTTAATTATATTAAAATACTTGACAAGTCAAATATATGTATACATATTTTCACACTTATCTTGCTGTGTAAGAAAAATCATCTACAAGAAAAAAAATCTGAGAAAGGAAAGCCAATGCAAGCAAACTGATAGAGAGCATGAAAATGTTATGTTGTGGTCCACATTTCACATCCCTCTCTCTGGGTGTGTATGGCTTTCTTCACTGAACAATTGGAACTGGTTTAAGACAATTCTTTCTTGCAGAGAGCCATGTCCATCAGAACTGATGATCATGTAATACTGTTGTTGCTGTGTATGATGATCTCCTGGTTCTGCTCGTTTCACTCAGCATCAGTTCATGCAAGTCTCTCCAGGCCTCTCTGAAATCGTCCTGCTGGTCGTTTCTTACAGAGCAATAATATTCCATAACATTCATATACCATAATTTATTCAGCCACTCTCCAATTGATGGGCATCCCTTCAGTTTCCAGTTTCTAGCCACTACAAAAAGGGCTGCCACAAACATTCTTGCACATGTGGGTCCCTTTCCCTCCTCTAAGATCTCTTTGGGATATAGGCCCAGTAGAAACGCTGCTGGGTCAAAGGGTATGCACAGTTTGACAACTTTTTGAGCATAGCTCCAAATTGCTCTCCAGAATGGTTGGATCCGTTCACAGTCCCACCAACAATGTATTAGTGTCCCAGTTTTCCCACATCCCCTCTAACATTCATCTTTTCCTGTCATTTTAGCCAATCTGACAGGTGTGTAGTGGTACCTCAGAGTTGTCTTAATTTGCATTTCTCTGATCAATAGTGATTTGGAGCAACTTTTCATATGACTAGAGATGGTTTTATTTTTCATCATCTGAAAATTGTCTGTTCATATCCCTTGACCACTTATCTATTGAAGAGTGGCAAAGGGTATGCACACTTTGATCACTTTTTGAGCATAGTTCCAAATTGCTCTCCAGAATGGTTGGATCTTTTCACAGTTCCACCAACAATGTATCAGTGTCTCAGTTTTCCCACATCCCCTCCAACATTCATCGTTATCTTTTCCTGTCATTTTAACCAATCTGACAGGTGTGTAGTGGTATCTCAGAGCTGTCTAAATTTGCATTTCTCTGATCAATAGTGATTTGAAGCACCTTTTCATATGACTAGAAATGGTTTTAATTTAATCATCTGAAAATTGCCTGTTCAAATTCTTTAACCATTTATCTATTGGAGAGTGGCTTGAATTCTTACAAATATGAGACAATTCTCTATATATTTTAGAAATGAGGCCTTTATCAAAATCCTTAAATGTAAAGATGATTTCCCAATTTGATGCTTCCCTCCTAATCTTGTCTGCATTAGTTTTATTTGTACAAAAACTTTTTAACTTAATATAGTCAAAATTATCTATCTGGTGTTAAATTAAGAGTTCCAGTTCTTCTTTGTACACAAATTCCTCCCTTCTCCACAGGTCTGAGAGGTAAACTATCCTATGTTCCTCTAATTTGCTTATATCACTCTCAAAGAGATATTTTCAAGAGGAATATAATGTGCTCAGGACAACATAGTGAGCACCTGAGCTCTGGCAGCAGCAATCAAAGCATTCTCTGGTTGGATTGATAGCTCAAAGGAAGTTCATGGCAATATATTCCTAGGATAAGAAGCCCTTAGAGGACCAAAAGCTAACATCTTGTTCATCAGTGTCACTTAAGAAGGACCTTAACCAGACCTTGTTTCAAAATTTAGAGGCTGTGTTACCTAGTGGATATATTGCAGAACTTGGGGCCAGGATGCTTGGGTTCTAGTAGTAATTATTCTACCTGCTAACTTTGTGATCTTGGGGGACTTAATGTGCTTTTCTGAGACTCAGTTTCCTCATCTGTAAAACATATCTTCACTACCTGCCTTACAGGATTAGAGATAGAAGGAACTTTATAAAATGCTTTATGAATATATGCTGTTATTGTTATTATCCATTACAAAATAATGGATGCAAAGTGCTTAGAAATCATAAAATACCAAATGAATGGGAGTTATTATCATAATCTTCATAGCGTAGTCAGGGATGTGAATGTTGGTCTGAATGATCTGAATATCAGAACTGTCCATAAAGGACAATGGATGGTTGTGTTAAAAGTTTATGATGAGATTTTGGAGGGTAGGATTTGGGAAGGGAATCAGAGGCTGGGAACATTGAATGATAGATTACTAGAGTTGGAAGAGCCCTTTGGAGATCAATTAATCCCTTTTGCTCATTTTTTTGTAGATGAAGAAGGTGATGTCCAAATTGGGGCATGGCTTGTGTTACTAGTTAGTGGAAGGACCAAGATTCAGAGGGGGGGTCTCTGACTCCAAATCCAGAATTTTTTTCATTTGATCATGCTGCATTTGAGAATTTCTTTCTTTCCTTTAACCTGGGTGGGCATTTGTCAAAGCAGCCTTTGGTGTGAAACAGACAATAAATGATGAAATAGTGAGATGGTGGCTGGGAGAGGCTTTATCTAGTTTCTAACAGATTCCTGCATTCACTGCAGAGGCATCAATTTGAGTATCTAGAAGCTTTCCTTGGGGGACCTAAGGCTAGAAAATACCCTGTGCTTTTATAATGGTCTGTGGCAAGAAGGAGTGGGGATTTGGAAATGCAGATGCCCACTTCTTTTGCCTCTGTACCTTTTCATTAGGCGAAAGTCTAGGGCTCTGCTCCAGATCCATGCTGGGGAGCTCTTGGCAAACACCTATTTTTTCCCTTAGAAAACAAAGTAGCAGGTAGCAGGGAAAACAAATATTGAAAGCACAGAAGCTAATGCATATGGTGGGGATGAAATGGAAAGTGTACTATTTGGAAAGTCAAAAGACTTGTATTCAGGTCTTGCTCTGCAATTTACCAATCAGCAAAGTTACAAATCTAGGCAAGTTCCTTTATTTCTCGAGCCTTAGTTTCTTCATTTGTAAAACCAAAGCTTTCTCAGCCTAGTTCTCAGATTCATATAAATTGAGATTAAAGGAAATAAAGGGTTTTGATAACTGTGAACTGCTGTGCAAAAATGCAGTGTATTATTGTTATTCACAGAGATATTCATGTACTCATGAGGAGATAAAATGAACATGAGAGCCTGAAGCACTTATACCCAATTATGCTCACAGTTAGGTTACCTGCTGGAGTGGTTACCAAGATTATTTTTGCCTGGGGCAAGAACTGTTGGTGGTGGAAGTGGAGCGGGATGGGGAGGAGCAGGAAGTGGCTAGGGCCCTTTTGGGAAGGAAGTTCATTCCCCTCTTCTACCTTGCTTAGTGCTATGGTCATTACCTTATTCTAGTTATGGCTCAGTACCTGCTTCTCTGACTCTGGACTTTCTTTTTAGTCAGTTGTCCATAGCTGGGGCAAAGAATCATGATGCTTAATCTACTTTCATTCTATTGTTATTTCATCTCCCTGAAAAGGGAATAACCAGGGTGATTTCTTTGGGTTTGGGGCTAGGGAGTTCAGAAGATCATAGATTTAGAAATGGAAGAAATCTTAAAGTCTCCTTTATTTTACAGATGGAGATGTTAAGGCTCAGAGGTTGTGACCTTCCCCAAGGTCACTCAGATAGCAGGTGATAGAGCCATTTAGTTTTCCCAACATCTAAGCATCAAGGAGTAAGGAAAAACAAAACAGCCCACCAGCCAATGACCAGGCTTGTCAGACATTAGGTAATGGAAGATCATTTAAAGGAGGCAAGAATTCTTTTAGTCTTGGTGGTGATGACTTTTCCTGGATTCCAGAATAGGAGAGAGTTGACAACTTCCATCTTTCAGGTCATTCACTTACTCAACAAGCATTTATTAAATACAAGGTACTAGCAAGGGAAAAACAAAAAGTGAAAGTCCCTATCTTCAAGGAACTTATATTCAATTGGGAAGTTTATGCCCTCCATGGTTTATACTCATTTGGGAGAGACAAATATATTTATTTATCCCCCCAAATTTACCAAAGCGAAGTAGTTCCAACTCATTTGGAATAGACAAACATGTACCTACACATTTTATTAACAAAAACACATAACAGAGCAGAATGCCAGGTAAAATTGGAGAAGGCACAAGCAGCTGGGGACATGGGATCTACCAGTATTTATTAAGCACATTCTTGTGTACTTGCCCTGGGTTAAGTGAAATTAAAGGAAAGAAAATAAAAGGAAGGGGAACACTCTCCCCACTGCTTCCTCCAAGCTTATATAGAACCCTATAACTTAATTTTTTGGCTCAAAAGGCAGTGGAAGAGGGAAGAGTAAAGATGATTGCTTTAGATTTTTTTTTTTAGCATTTTCATAAGGCAATGCTGGATTACCTTTCTTGATCCTCCTTTTCTTTACTCTTAGTCCATTCTCCTCCCATTCCTCCACCCTGGCTTGAAAAAAAATGGGGAGGAAGAAAATCAGGTTTAAAAGAGCCTATGGAAAAAATATTTGGTCAGCTCTTTGCCGAGTTAGCCAAGGCTTTCTTGTTTGCTTAATCTTGAATTTTCTCCTGTCTCAGTGTCTGCTATTGAAATGATGGAAAGGTTCTGGGAGCGAAGGGCTGAAAGATTTACTCAAAGGCAGGTGCTGCACAATAATGGAAATTAACATTAGTTTTCCACCTGCAATCAGAGATTGCCACTTTGAAAGGATGCATGAAAAATGGGAAAATATATGTTATTGGTCACATTTTTCCTCCGTTGAGATAAATAAAGCTGTTTTATGGACTAGAGAAGAGTATAGATGTTCTTCCCCGTGTTATATCTCATCATCCCCTTTTTCTTTCTTTTTCTTCTCCTTGTCTAGCTGGTTTAGAGAAGAGGGGTGGCAGCCACATGCTCTTTTATACTTCATGGTAGGTGACACTGGTCTTGGGGATGGATGGAGGCTAAATGAAGTAAGCATCACAATGAAAGCATGAATGCTAAGGAATGATGGACCTGGGGTGTAGCTTGGGAGCTTTCCTGTGCTTCATGTGAGTAGCAGAAAAATTTTCCTGCTTCTGATAGTTTTGGCTTCATTCTCATATAAATTTTCTGAAGATCTGCTTTTTATTCTTTAGGAGAAGAGAAACAATCTAGCTAATGAATTGGACTGGAAGTTATGGAGTGGGATTCCTGTATTGTAACAGAGGGGGATATACTAAATCATCAGCAGAAGACAGAAATTGAAATTCTTTAGCTTTAGAGACAGTTTGTTATTTGTTTTTTAATGATTTTTCAATAATGACTGACTCTTCATGATACCATTTGGGATTTCCTTGGCAAAGATACTGGAGTGATTTGCCTTTTCCTTTTTCAGATCATTTTACAGATGAGGAAACTGAGACAAACAGGGTTAAGTGACTTGTTCAGGGTGACACAACTAGTAAGTGTCTGAGGCTAGACTTGAACTCAGGAAGATGAGTCTTCCTGATTCCAGGTCCATACTCTATCTATAGGGCTACTTTGCTACCCAATAAATACCATTTGACTATAAGCTTCATAAAGACAGGAACCTCTTTTCTCTTGTAACAATTCACACAGTGGTTTATATGCAAAAATACTCAAATATTTAATTGAATTGAAGGTAGAAAAAGCATACTGGGATGACAACATAAAATTATAATGCCATCGAGCCCCTCTGTTCATAGAAGTACCAATTCTGAAGTATAAAATTCTACACAGAATATTAAAACCAGAAGAGATCATCAAATCAGGATCTGTGAACTTAAAAGGTATTTTGATAAATGTATTTCACTATTTTTGGTTTCCTTTACAATCCTATATATTTTGTTTTATTCATTTAAAAGCATTATCCTGAGAAGAGGTCCATGGGCTTCACTAGATTGCCAGAAAGGTCTGTCTGTGACACACATAAAGAAAATGCCCTGATCTAATTCAAGTCCATAATTCTATAGGTAAACAAAGTGATCTGGAATCTTGAAGATTACAGTCAAATTATATGGGCCAGTAACTTTGTCTCCATGGTTATCAGTTTCTTCATCTATAAAATCCCTAATGCTATTACCCAGTGCATCAATGGACATATGACATCTGGAATAATTCTCCATGACTGAGATGTAGTTTCTCTTTAACCTTTACTTTAAGAATCATGTGTTCTTTCAAGATTCAGATCTGGTTCAGAAAAGAGTAGTGGCGTTCATTAATATTTCACTGTTGGTGGCACTGGACTTGGGAATGGATGGGGGCCAAATGAAGTTAGGATCACAATCAAAGCAGGAATACACAAATAAACCTTAAATGCCGAGGAATGATGGGGCTGTGATGATTCCAGAGACAGTTTGGATAAACTGATAGAGGGTAAAAAAAATGAATAGAACCAAGAGAACATTTTTTTCTTTCTCAATAATATTTTATTTTCCCCAATACATGTAAAGATAGTTTTCAACATTCATTTTTATAAGACTTTGTGTTCCAAATTGCTCTCCCTTCCTCTTTTCCCTTCCCCCTTCCCAAGACAACAAGCATTCTGATATAGGTTAAATATGTGCAATCCTTTAAAACAGTTTCATATTTGTCATGTTATATAAGAAAAATAATACCAAAAGGGAAAAAAATAAGAAAAAGCAAATAAACAAACAAAAAGGTTGAAAATAACTATGTTTCCATGCATATTCAATCTCCATAGTTCTCTCTTTGGATCCAAATGGCATTTTCCAACTGATTGCCTTGAATTACTTGCATTACTGAAAAGAGCCAAGTCCATCACAGCTGATCATCATATAGTCTTGCTGTTACTCTGTATAATGTTCTCCTGGTTCTGCTCACTTCACTCAGCATCTGTTCATTAAATTTTTCCAGGATTTTTTGAAACTAGCCTGCTCATCATTTCTTATACAACAATAATATTCCATTATATTCATATACTATAAATTATTCACCTATTCCCCAACTGATTGGCAGCCACTCAGTTTCCAGTTCTTTGTCACTACAAAAAGCTATAAACATTTTAGCACATGTGGGTCCTTTTCCCTCTTTTATGATCTCTTTGGGATTACAGAGCCACTAAGTGAGACTGCTGGATCAATGTATGATCAGTTTTATAGCACTTTGGGCATAGTTCCAAATTGCTTTCCAGAATGGTTGGATCCGTTCACAGTTCCATCAAGAATGTATTAGTGTCCCAGTTTTCCCTCATCCCCTCCAACATTAAAATTATCTTTTCCTGTCATCTTAGTCAATCTGCTAGGTGTGAAGTGATACCTCAGAGTTGTCTTAATTTGTATTTCTCTAATCAATAGTGATTTAGAGCACCTGAAAATTGTCTGTTCATAATCTTTGACCACTTATCAATTGGGGAATGACTTGTACAGAATAGTATTTTTAAATGCATAAAATAAAATATAAAGGAAAGCAATAATATCGGAATACAATTGTCAAAAAATAATAAAAATTAAGAACTCATCATGAAAAGAGGAATAAAATTTTCTTTTGTGTGACTCCAGAGGATGTAGAACTAGTATCAAAAAGTAGTCATTACAAAAAGCCACATTTTAGGCAAAAGGAAATACTTTCTAGAAATTAGAACTGGTCAAGAAGGTTACTTCTTAAGTTAGCGAACTCCCTGATAAGGGAGAGGTCAAAGAAGTGGCCAAGAATTCCATAGAGGGAGTTCGTGCATCATACATGAGTCTGGACTACCCCTTCCAACTTGGAGATTCTCTAATTCTAGTGTCATGTTTTTACTGGATATATATCTATATCTATACACACACACACACAGACACATATATATGTATATATTTGTTCCTACTTGACTCTTCTTTCTTTCATCTTCACCTTCTCCAATTAACATGATGGGAAAACATAAAAAGGAGAGATTCTGGCTAATGTCCAAGTGTTCTCCCTTGAGTAGGATGCCAAGGAATTTATGGAATTGTTTTCTGATCAATGCCTTCTGATTTAGAAGTGCTCTGAGTAGGGCTATTGTATGCTTCTTACCTAGCTGGCAAGCATGGAGGTCTGATTAAGACAGACCAAGACTCAGGAAATCCATAAGATATAGAAATGATGAAGACCTTCTAAACTTATGTGCAAGAAGCACTGAAGTTGCAAGTTCCCATAAGGGAAAAAGTAACCCCCAGGCACTTGTCTGAGAGGAATTGTTGCTGTTCAGTCATATCCACCTCTTTGTGACCCCATTTAGGGTTTTCTTGGCAAAGATACTGGAATGCTTTGCCATTTCCTTCTCCAGTCCATTTTTACAGTCAAGGATCTGAGGCAAATACAATTAAGTGACTTGCCCAGGATCATACAGCTAGCATTTGAGACAGAACTTGAAACGAAGATGGATCTTCCACACTCCAGTCTAGCACTCTATCCACTATGCCATCTAGCTTTCTAAGAAGAAAATGTACCTTTAGTCTAAAGTTTAATTTAAATCTAAAGTTTTGTGCCTTTAAATCTAGAAACTTCAAAATCTTTTAGGAAGTTACCTTTAATATCACACAGACAGAAAGACAATCACATGTCCCTAATTTAAAGATTCTTCTTGAATAGGATCCAGAAGTCCTCACCATTTTCTAGTCATATTACAAAAGTCACTTGGCACAATAATGGATCAGGAATTTTTCAGGTCCATCCACCCTCACCAGCACCTCACCTGAAATGGAATCTGCTCTCATCCCCAATTACTTTTGCAGGGTGCAATGATTTGACAAAGGCAACTGAGAATGCCGTGCTTTTCTCTGTTTCCATAGATCATTTTACTCCGGGAATTAAACACACCTATCCCAGCACACCAGTAAACATCTGCTGTTCATTGATAGCACCGTCAGGAGCTTATTTCAGCTCTGGCATCTGCTGTGAAAGCTTCCTTGTAGCCTCCTCCCTGAAGTTGTTTATACCAAATGACATGCTTGAAGCACAGGCCAAATAGTGTAGGTTTGCTTAGAGCTACAAGCTAATTCGATGCTCTCCCTATGCTTAAATGGACTTTCCTAGTGCCTTCACCTGGTCATGATCTGAAGTATATCAGTTCATTACATTTGGGGAAAATACATATTAATGGGCTTAGCAAGAAACTCAGGAGGAAATGTGTTTATCTGCTTTTCACCAAAAGCTAATGGGCACGAACCTTCTAATCTGAATAATTTATTTGGAGGGTGATTATGATAATGTGGGTTGGGCTGTATCTGTCATGTGAGTTTTGGCAGCCCATATTATGGCAAGTGATTGCTTTTATACATCTGCACCCTTTGCCTGGTTCAATTAGCAGCTGTTTGAATTATTGATTTTGCTTCTCACTTTATACAAGTGGCTGGGAGTTATCCTCTGTTGGAACAGCAGAGCTGTACGGGAAGTCAGTTTGGTGGGGGGCAATTTTTCTTCAACTGCAGAAATTCGGCTGCAAATTTACCATTTAAGTATTTATTAGCTAAATTTTATTTATTAGCTAAATTTTTAAAAAAGCATCTTCTCCCTCTTTCTTTTCTCCTTTTCACAGATTGAATATCAGAGGGCTACATAGCACAGAACCTGCAGAAGGTGATGCTGTGTATTGCATACAGTTAGTAGAGTTCAGTGATTCATAGTAACTTGGCTTTGGAAGCAGATATTCAGGAGAAAAAACTGAATTGTTTGAAGATTTAGTCGCAAAGTTAGTACAAGAAACTAACTTGACACTGTAGGTGACACAACAATTTCCATTCTTGTCCCCAGTTTTCTCATCCATAAAATGGGAGGGTAGGACTAAGATCACTAACATCTGTTGATGTTGAATACAGAAACAACAAATTGGCTGAGAAACATAATTTGGATCAACTGGAGTTTGTTGAATTCACCAACAGGGGGAATCTCATGTGAAAAGGTAGAGATTCTGCAACTGAACAATTATACAAAGTTGTAGGGAATGAGAAACAGAGTAGGGAGAATGACAAAAATTGATTGGTAAAGTTCCCTGTTGCTGGGGCTCAAGGCTGATCTGGTACAATAACCTTTTTTCAAATGTATTTTTATTTATTTCATTAAATATTTCCTAATTACATGTTAAAAAACCCCACATCTTAACAATCAGTTCTTAAAATGTTGAGTTCCAAATTCAGTCCCTCCTTTCTGCCTCCCTCTCTCTCTTCAAGAAGGCAGTTTTATATCAATTATACATGTGAAGTCATGCAAAACACATTGTTCATATTAGCTGTGTTACAAAAGGAAACACAAACAAAAGAATATAATAAAAATGAAGTAAAAGAAAGTCTGCTTCAATTTGGACTCAGGAGTTAATCAGTTGTCTTTCTGGAGGTGGATGGCATTTTTATCATGGGTTCTTTTTACCCAGTATCAGGATATGTCCATAATAGGATGCAGGGAGCTGGGCCATTTCTCTGAACAGGTTGCACCACAGGACACCGTGGCATATTCTATTTTGCAAAAGTTGTGTTGCAAGCATTAATGGAAAGAGTGCAGACACATACATATGAGCAAAATGGAGTGATTCCCAAAATGGCCTAGCTGAATCCATTGTCCTAGTTATCATAGTGTCTGATTTTATTCTTTGTGTCAGGATTCTATTCTCCTGATGCTATGACTGTGATGAGTTCAATCATGGAAAAAATAAAAGATTCCTCCACAAGATTGAAAATAAAGTAGGTAGAATTTAATTTGTCAAACGTTTAATAAGGATCCACTCCATTCCAGGTAGTATTTATGCATGGCACTGAGGTAAAAAGAAAAGCCACAAAGGTAAGAAGTATAGTGTTATATATAGGAAACTGAGTGGACAACTTTGATTGAAAGCAATAATTGTGAGGAGTGGAATAAGAGCAGCTAGAGAGTGCCATAGTGCACAGAGCATCAGCCCTGGAGTGAGCAACACTCTTCCTGAGTTCAAATCTGATCTCAGACACTTATTAGCTATGTGACTCTGGACAAGCCATTTTCCAATGTTTGCCCCAGTTTTCACTTTTATAAAATGGTCTGGAGAAGAAAATGGCAAACTGCTTCAGTATCTTTGCCAAGAAAATTCCAAATAGGGTCACGAAATCAGACACAACTGAAAAATGACTGAACAATGACAAATGTGAAATAAGTTAGCATAGATAAGTGGGAATTTGTAAAAGGCTTTAAATGCGAGGCTGAGAATTTTATATGCTAGAGAAAATAGGGATCCATTGAAGAATACAGTCTTGTTTAAGTGGTGTCAGACTCTGATTAATAACTCCTAATTAGCTATAATGTGGATTGAATTACTATTTTTCTCTTGGCTTGAATGATTCCTGTCTTCAGGTTTAAGCTCTAATATTCTTTGATGCTGGGTGATTGAAATGTGAGCAATTTATACAAGGTCAAATACCTCAGATAAAAATGTAATTGATCTTGAAAATTTTTTGGCCTGGAATTCCATGTTAAATTAAAATTTGATAAAGTTGATTATATAAGATCAAGTTGATTTTGTGACATTAGAATTAATTGTTTTGATGTCTTTTTTTGTGTGTGAAAACTGGCTTTCGAAAAGTGTTTTCCCAGAGGACAGAACTGGAAATGACAGTAGAAGGTAAACTTTGGACTTTCTAACAATTAGAACTCTCCAAAAATGGAATGAGTTGTGAGGTTCCTTTCATTGGAGATCTTCTTGAAAAGGTGGGATGAGTATTTGTTGAAGGTATGTAAAGGAGATTTTTGTTCAATTGAATGTTAGATATTTATTATAGGCAAGGCAGAACAATGTGAAAGCCAGCCTTAGAGGTTCAAGACTTTCGTTCAAGACTTACTTTTGACATTTGTAAGCTATGTGACCATGGACAAAAGACTCAGTCTTTCTGTGTATCAGTAGCTCTCTGAGACTACAAATTATAATAAATGGGAATCTACATCTGTGGAAAGGGTTTTTTACAGGGTATGTGTGTAGGGAAATCCTTATACAATAAAACTACCAATCTGGACCAAAAAAATTCAAGATACTATGCTGGTGTTTGTGATACACATGTAAATATGGAAATCATCCCTGTCTTCAAAGAACTTAGATTCTACTGGAAAAATATGAGTTAGACAAGATAGTCTCTGAGGATTCATCTAGTTCTGAGACAGTCTAGTTCTCTCCTGTCCAGTCTGTGAATTGGACCTACTCTTATCTGGGATCGTCTGATAACTACATCCTGTATTAATTTTAAGGAGTGTATCTATCTATCTATCTATCTATCTATCTATCTATCTATCTATACCTTACATACATGTACAAATACACATGTGTATATATGTATTTATACATGTATGTAAGGTACATATTTATAGATACATACTTATATGTACATATATAGAAGTATCTTGCATATCTCATTTGTACCTATATTTATTTTGTATGCATGTTTATATCTCTATAATGTAAATAAAAGGTAAACTCAGAGAGAAGGGGGATCAGAAAAGAAGGAGGTTAGAGATCTCCTTGTATTTGATTTTGTTGTATCTCCATAGTAGGACATATGGTAGGCTCTTAACAAGTCCTGATTGGGTAAATGAAAGGCAATCCAAAGAGAGAGAGCTTCAGTTATATCAGCCATATTTGAAAAAAAAAAGAAAGATACTTGCTAGTAACCCTGGTTTAATTAAAAAAAAAAGCCATAACAGTTTGTGCTTCTGTGTAACTAGGCCACAGAGAAAGTTCTTGCTAATAGGCCTTCAGAAGCTGTCAGGGATCCCACTAGGAGGGGTGGGTATCATACTGGCATGTGGGTAGTTCATGTGACTCAAACTGGGAAAACAGGCTGTACATTTTTTAAAATAGTATCTGGTTTTTGTTTCTCAAAAGGAGGCAGAATTATAGGATGATAAGGAAAAGATGCTGAAAGTTTGGGGAGAGCTGAGTTCTACTCTGGGAAGGGGAAAGAAATAAACATTTTATTTTTTGATTTATTATTGAATATATATTTATTTTGTTAAATATTTCCCAATTTTTTTCTTTTTTAAAAAAATATTAGTTTTTTTACATTTTCTTTTCTTTACTTTCACTTTTTTTTGAGGCAGTTGGGGTTAAGTGATTTGCCTAGGATCACATAGTTGGGAAGTGTTATTAAGTCTCCGAGGCCAGATTTGAACTCAGGTTTTTTGACTTCAAGGTTGGTGCTCTATCCACTGCACCACCTAGCTGCCCCTACATTTACTTTTTTTTTTTATTAAAGCTTTTTATTTGTATAACATATGTATGGGTAGTTCCTCAGCATTGATCTTTACAAAGCTTTCTGTTACAAATTTTACCCCCAGTCCCCTCCCCTTCCCTAGATGGCAGGAAGTCCACTACATGTTAATAATGTTGAAATACTTGACAAGTCCTACATTTACTTTTATAAGATTTTGATTTCCATTTTTTCTCTCACCTCTCCCCAAGAATGACAATCAATCTGATATAGGTTATATGAAATATATATTGTGTACAGCTGTTACTATATGCCAGGCATTGTGCTAAATGCCTTAACAAACACCTCATTTGATCCTCAAAACAACATAGCAAGGTAGCTGCTAAATCAGAATGAGAATGAGGAGATTCCAAGAAAAAAGGTAGAAATTTTTAGGGATTTTTTTTTTGGTGGGAAAGGGTAAATTTCATAGCATGGGTAGACACAGCTGCATTGAAATCTGCATCAAAGATTTGATTACACTATTTTTCTAACCCAATGCATCTTTTGAAATTCCCTTTTTCCAATGAACACACCATCATTCTTTAGGTCTTTTAGGTTCTCAACCTCTTTTTTCCCTTTGATTCTGTATTCAACTGAAATCGTCTGCCAAGTGGCCAATAATTTGTCAAATCTGATAATCTTTACTCTTTTGGGTCCTTTTATTGCAGTAAACACTACTGCCCATCCTCTTCTCCTGTATACTTTACTCTTTCTTCAACTCATTGAACTCCTGGATTTTTTACTTCTCTGAGTTGCTGAAGAAGGTTTATGTCACCTAGAAAGTCATATATATGCATACTTAAAATGTATGAAAAATAGAGTTTTCTAAAAATAGAGTTTTCTAACCTGTTTAGACATCATCTAGATGAAAAGTTCCATTGAATTTTGAACCATTTGTTAAAAATATCAAAATGTAAATGGCATTGTGGATAGAATGCTGGCCCTGGAGTCAGGAGTCAGGAAGAGTTGAGTTAAAATATGTTGACTGTATGACCCTTGACAAATCATTTAAACTTGTTTGTTTTAGTTTTTTTTTTCCTGTGATGAAAACTTTTTATTTATTATCTGATCTATGGTCCTTGATCTGAATTCAAGGGCTCTGTGAGTCTAGATAGAAAAAAATACACCCTAATTTTCAATAACTTATATTGAAATCTAGCATTTCCTTCACTTAAAAGCCATTCCAGAAAACCCCATATGGAGTCAAAGAAAGTTGGACATGACAGAAATGCTCAATAACAACAAAAAAGTTTATAAGAGAACTTGATTAACATCAGTGAAAATTGAAATTTATTAATACAATTTCAACATTTGTATAATTGGTGGATGGAATTAGAAAATGAGAGTTTTGAGCCTATGTAAAGATTGTACATTTTCCTTTTGAATCTAAGTATATTTCTGAGTATCTTTAAAAAAAAGTTATGATAGATATTAAAACCAAGTCTAGAAATAAACCAAATTTAGAATTTGACCTTTAATCTCCATATCGCAAATTATTAATTTTTAAAGAGTATATTTAATTATGTTTTCTCATTAAAATATAATTTTTAATAATGATATTCTAAGGAAAACAAAATATTATTGTACCATTAATAAAATATTTTCAGAACATTTCTTCTATCACATCTCTTTTAATGCCCATTTTTGTGTATCATTACTACAGTAGTACATGTATAATTTTTTTTAAAGTAAATTTATTTTATACATGTTAAATTTTTTTAACTGATGGGGTACATAATTAATAAAATATTGGAGGCTCTTGTTTCTGAGTATATATTACTCTTAGATACTTGATAGAGATGCATTCAGGGGGAGTAATTTGCTTTGTGGATTCAGATGGGCTTCAGGGTATGATTCCATTGGGAGAGAAAAATAATTCAGCTTGTTGGGATTTACAAAAGGATGAATTAGCAATTATAAATTTTAGGCTGTGGACACTGGTTTTATTCTGCGTTGTTAAGTTAAAGATTGCTACCTCAGCATTAGTCTTTCTTGACAACATTTTGAAATCTTCAACCTAATTCTAGCTTAATGAGATTGGTTGGTGGTCAGATCCTTATTTCTAATGAGACTAAACTCTGTGGGCATGATTGACTTGCCCAAGGTCACTGAGTGAGTCACTAAAATCTCATCCTAGCTCAGCTCTAAAAACATTATCTGCTTCTATCTCCAGTGATTTACAGGCTGACGGCAGGCGGCTGGGCTGTGGCTTAGGTAGAGCTCTTTTGTCTCTATGTTTATTCTGCTTCCACCGTGGATCATAATGTGAGTTCGATGTGTCTGTTAATGAGCAATCATGATTTCCTTTATGTCAATCTCTTTCCACCCTCCCTTAATGATACCGGGTTTGTTAATATCATTGTTCTTCTGACATGCCATCGATTACCATGCCAGTTATTCAGGGAGGTTTTTTTTTTAAAATAATTATTCCACTCTGCTCTTGTTCCAGATGGCTTCCATAATTGGTTTATTACTTTTGCAGATGTTATAGAAAAACTTCAGGATGTAAGCCAACAATGACTAGAAGCAACTAATGAAAGAGAGTTTTTTCAATTGATTATTCACTGTGTGAAAACAAATACATTCCAAGTATTAACTGAAGACAATGTGGACCACAAGCCCAAAGTTTCTGGGGCATGAGGAGCAAGATGGCGGTCATCTCAGATGGAGGGATCTGACTTTTGGGAGTGAGTTTAGCCTCATAGATTTCTTTTTGTACATATTTCCAGACTAGCTATTAATAATACCATATTCTGGAAACCACTGGTTGAAGTGGAAATAGTGGAAAAGCCAAGATAGGCAAGTGAATTTGCAGTTATAGATCCTGAGTTCAGATTCCAACCCTGTCAGTACCTGTGTGACTTAGGACAAGCTGCTTAGCTTTTCTGATCTTCATTTCCCTCATTTATAAATTAAGGATGTTGGACTAGTTGAGCTTTAAGGTCTCAGTCATAAATCTGTGATCTTTAAAGTTTTTTGAAGGGATCTCATACTTTGGTAGTTCTGACCTGGGTTTACTTTCGGCTATATGTCTTTAGACAAATCTCTATGACTATTAGTTACAGGGAAGGTGCAGACCTTTATTGGTGGAGGGAGTTTCTCCTCCTGGAAGTTCCCTGTACCATCATTTGATCTAATCTCTATGAATTTTTTTTTCTGAAGTAGGCAGAACAGGTAAACTCATCCCTACTTTATAGATGAAAAAAGAAGTTCAGAGAAGTGAACCTCTAAAATTATATAGTAAGTGGTAAAAATTGGGCTAAAACTGAAATTTACAAACTTCTAGTTTTATGCTCCTTCTGTATCCACATAATGGTATCTGTCCTGGTTACTTGAACATTAAATGAGAGGCATTTTATCAAGGCTTGTTAAACTTTTTCCATTCATGACCCTTTTTGCCTGAGAATTTTTACAAGACTCAGGTATATGGGTATATAAAATAAGTGTACAAATCAAACATTTACTGATAATATAATCATAATTTTGTGACCCCTACATTCCAATAGAAGCCCCTGCATGGAGTTGTGATCCATGGTTTAAGAAGCTGGGTATCTCTTAATCTCTCTCACAACCATAACCCATTACTGCCTCCAAATCATGGTATCCTTGGCAAAGCCAGCTTCAACTGGAAAGAACTTTTTTTTCCTGTGATGGAAACTTTTTATTAGATTGTCTGAGCTGTGGTCCTTGATCTGTGAGTTTAGATTCAAGGGCTCTGTGAGTTTAGATAGAAAAAAATGCACCCTGTTTTTTTAATAACATATTGAAATCTAGCATTTCCTTCACTTAAAAAAACCATGATTCTGAGAAGAGATCCATAAGCTTTGTCAGATTGACCCCCCAAAAAAAACCCCTGTAAAGTACCTTTGATCCAGGGTAATTAATCTGGGTTCTATAATTCCTTTGTTTCAGGAAAAAAAAAAACAAGAAACTACTTGTCACTGAAGTTTTCTCTTCTTAATAGAATCATAAAGTTCTGAAAACTTAAAATAAGAAAGAACTTTTAAGGTCATTTCATCTAATTTTTTATCTCTTGCAAGAATTATTTCTATGAGGCATCATCTGATCACTAATTGAATAACACTTGGTATGTCATCACCTATGGGGGCAGCCTTCTGCATTATTTGTAAGCTCTATTTTAGAGGATCATCAATCTAGAGTTTGTGTGTATATAAGAAGATATCCAGTCTAATCCTTCCATTTTATACATGGCGAAACTGAGGCCCAGGAATGACTTGTTAGTTCATTATGTTAAGCTGAAATATACTTCCCTATCTGTTTTGCTCATTACTCCAACAACTATCTTTGGGAGCAATAGATATAAAACTTGCTTCTAGGAGAGTGGATAACCTAAATTTGTCCTCTATTTCTGGTTCTATCCTCTGGAGCCAAACAGAACATTCCACATGATGGTCTTTCACATACTTGCTCACAACTAGTCCGATCCTTGAGTCTTCTCTTCTTTTTCTTTCAAGTGATCTAATACTATTTCCCTTTTCTTGATGCTTTTCAGATGGCATCCTTGAACAGTGTCTCCCAGAATTGAGCATGGCACTCTGAGCAGTGACTATTACCTCCTTATTGTTAGCCCAAGATCCTGTTAGATTTTTTTTGACATCTACATCACGTTTCTGACTAGTATGAGTTTACATTTTGTAATCTTCTTAGCTCTTTTCCAGACAAACTTCTGTCCTACAATGCCTTCTTTTTCCTGTACTTGTGAAGTTGATTTTTTCAATCCAGGTATGACTTTATTATATTCTTATTGAATGTAACTTAAATCCATCCCAGTGCTTTAGTCCAATAACATCAAACTCAAACAGAAATAGGGACCATTTATCTGCAAATAAAGATGCCCGCAGGGCACTTATTGATTTACTTTTAAGATTTAATGTCACCTATTTTATTGTATTTTTAGTTATTTTGTTAAGTATTTCTCAATTACATTTTAATCTCATTTGAGTTCAACTCAGAAGTGTGATGGCTCATGCATTTGATACCTCTGCTCTCATCTGTCAATTGTTTCACAGGGTAAATCTTAGAAGTAATTGAAGTCAGTTATTCTGCCCTTGATATTCTCTTCTTCAAGCTAAATACCCCTACTTCCTCCAAGAGTTCTTTGCATGACATGCTGGCTTCTGTTTGTATTCTTAGAACATATTCTTTCTTAGGTCATTCTTTCTTGTACTCTTAGGACAATGTCTTCCCCACATTTTTAAAGATATGTCAAGCCAAGAAAACTCAAAATGGGGTCACCAAGAGCCGAACACGAGTGAAAAACAATTGAACAACAACAGTAACAACAAAGCCATATTCTTATTCAACATTAGTTCTGATGGTGAGTGATGATGTAGGGACGGGAGCAACATTATTTGCCATGGTAGTTATTTGTCATGAGAATTATACTTAGCTGACTAGTGACAAATTACTTTACAATTCTAGTTCTTCTAGATAGCTATAATATAATACACATATCTAACAAGAAGGAAGGGAAATTAGTAAACTATCATGAAGTCAGGAGAATGACTGGGAACCATCTCCTACTTAAGAGGTACTATACAAAAAAATCACACAAATTATTTTTAATGTAATTATTCTGATCCAGAAGAAATATTTAAGAAGAGCAACTTATTTCTATCATGGTTTGGCACTAAGGCTTTAGGAATTAAATTGTTTTTATTGAATAATATCCTGAATATCTTGGAGTTACATGTAGAACACAGGAATGAATGTGAGGCTGGAGCAGTTCTTGATTCTTCTGTAACTTCTCCTGTAAATTCTTGATCTCAAGATTTCTCTTTGTTAAGGGCTATTTTCTTTTATATATGTATTTATATGTGCATGCTTTATGTATATATATGCATATATATGTTATTTACATGCAAATTTTTATTACATTTGTTTTTAAAACTTTGACTTCTAGATTCTCTCCTTTCCTCTCCCCCCCATTGCCTCTTGCCATTGAGAAGGCACATGTGATGTTATGCAAAACATTACCATGAAAGTCATGTTGAGAAAGAAAACAGAGATCTCCCCCCCCAAAAAAAAACCATAAGAAAAATAAAGTTTTAAAAAACAATGCTTCAATCTGTATTCAGACACAATCAATTCTTTCTGTGGGTATGGATAATATTTTTCACCACAAGTCCTTCAGAGTAGTCTTGGATTATTGTATTGCTAAGAACAGCAAAGTCATTCATACCCCACAACATTGCTATTACATTGTACATAATGCATTTCATTTTGTATGAGCTTATGGAGGACTTTCAAATTTTTTTTTCTGAGAATGTCCTCCCCATCATTTCTTATAAAAAATAGTATTCCATCATTATCACGTATCACAATCTATTCAGTCATTCCCTAATTGATGGGCATCCTCTCAATTTCCATTGTTTTCCCTGAGAAGAGAGCTGCTATAAATATTTTTGTACATATAGGTTAACAATATCAGAAACTTGTTTTCTGACTTTGGGTGAAGTTCTATATCTCCATATCTTGCTTTCCTATCTGTGAAATGAAAATGAGGATTACCAAAGTTATATTATCTTTATTTGTTAATAGAAATAGTTAGGTGGCACAGTAGGTAGAGCACTAATCCTGGAGTCAGAAGGCTTGAATTCAAATCTTGTCTCAGACATTTATTAGCTATGTGACCCCTGTACGAATCACTCAGCACTGTCTGCCTCAGCTTCCTCAACTGTAAAATGGAGCTAATTATAGCACTTACTCCAAAAGTTTTTTATAAAGATCGAATGGGATATTAGTAAAATACTCTGCAAACTTTGAAGTGTTATATAAATGCTATTATTTTTATATCATTATCATTGTTGCTATAGAAATGCTTTGAATGGAGATCTCTAAAGACTTAATCTTTAACATTCCCTAGCTGTGTGACCCTGGGCAAGTCACTTAACCTCAATTGCCTAAGGCCCCCCCCCCCAAAAAAAAGATTTAATCTACCTTCCCAGGTTTGTTTACCTTTAAATTATTCATTGTTTACTAGATTGTTGACCAATGGTGGATTTAGTAAACAAAGATGCAAGGGACCCAAGACACTGCTTAAGACTGGAGTATATTAAATTGGAAAGAGACCTTAAACATTATTAATCTAAAATTTTCATTTCATAGGTAAGAAGAATAAAGCTTCCCCAAAGGAGTGGTGAACTCTAACCAAATAGAAACCTAGGGTCCTGGGAGTGGGAGGTGAGGTGGGGAGCTCCAGTGCTGGGCTGGAGATAGGTTTGGAAGGCAGTGTCATGTTGGCCAAAAAGCAACATGATAAATAGGTGTAGTAGTGCATATGTGTCTATATGTCTCTCTCTCTGTATATGTATAAAGTGCTTACTTAATATAGAAATACAATATGTAAGACAGTTCCTATCTTCAAGCCGCTTATATTCTATAAAGGTAGGACAGTGTTTATAGGGGAATGGTACTTAGGAAGAGCTGTTTAGTCTCAGAAGTTGCAGGGATGGTAAGTTTTTTGATTTTTGAAATAGAGGGGGAAAATACTTCAGCACGTCAACAGCGAGAACATTAGTATTTATATTGTGTTTTAAGGTTTGTAAAATGCTTTACAGATCAAATGAGTTAATATTTGCCAAGTGCTTAGCACAGTGCCTGGCACATAGTAGGTGCTTTATTCCCTCACTTCCTTTACATAAAAGGCTCCTTCCTGCTCTGAATATGTTATTTTATATGACATTTAAAAATAAGTGATGCTAATTAGATTATAGTGTATGTATATATATATACATATATATATATTATTCATGCTTTTTGTTTTTACGTCACAGTCATTTCCAGATAATTTCCCTTATGAACCCATTTCCTACAGGCCCTAAAAAAGTGTTAAACAAAATGTGTGGTCACAATAACTCCATATGATAGCAAAAGCAACATTTTTCACCTGTTCCCTACTTTCACCAAAAGGAGGGAGGTGGATTTTTCTCTTCTGTTCTCTGGTGAAAGTTGCTAACTAAAATTATTTAATATTCTCTGTTTCCATTATCATAGTCATTGTATATATTATTCTGTTGGCTCTGTCTACTTCACTGGATCATTTCATAAATGTGTTCCTGTATTTACCTGAATTTCTCATTTTGCTTGATTTTTTCCTTTTTAAATTGTCTAAAAACCATATCTATTAAGTCATCCTATTAGCCTCTTTATTTCTCCTCTCTTGTGCTCCTCTTATGGATTTTGGCAATACTAATAAGACAACTTTTTCCTTGTCAGTTGGATCTGTATAGCCCCATGGGTTCTGATTAAGTGGAGTCCTGGAGACTTTTTTCTCCTTGGTGCTAGGACACACAAGCTATTGGATTCTCCTTCCTCACACAACAGCTGCTCAGGAGGCAAATAGCATTGGACAGTCACTTCTCCCCTTGGAACATTTTTCTTTTTTAAGGCAATTGGGGTTAAGTGACTTGCCTAGGGTCACACAACTAGGAAGTGTTAAGTGTCTGAGATCACATTTGAACTCAGATCATCCTGACTTCAGAGCTAGTGCTCTATGCCCTGCGCCACCTAGCTTGCCCCCCTTGGACCATTTTTGATATTGATACCTTTAATTGAATGTTCTCTGCTTTAATGGCACTAATTGTTTGGCTAAATATGGATGACTTGGAAGCAATCATGCTTCTTGAGGAAACACCAGTAATTAGCAACCTGCCGATAAAACTGGTTCTTAACACAATGTTAATTTGTAATATGACTGGCTTTGGAATCAGAAGAGCAAGTTTGGAATAATAGCTCTGTTCCTTATTTGCTGTCTGATTTTAGGCAAATCCTTCCACTACTCTGAATTTCAGCTCCTTATCTGTAATATGGAATTGGAGTGGAGTGGACTAGCCTCAATTTGTTTCAAAAATGTTTATTCAGAATCTATTATATATGTCAGGCATTGAGATGCAAAGATGAAAAGGAATCACTTGATTCAAGGTGCTCGTGTTCCACTGGGGGGCAGAGGTACAGCACCTGTATACATTTAGTATAATACAAGGTAAGAATATGAAGAGGAAGCAAAAGAGTTTTAGGACCAAGGTATTTAGGAATATTCGACAAGGGAGAGAATATGAATAGCTTGAGGGAGACTACTTGGGAAATAGATGGTATCTGAGATGAATCTTGAAAGAACAAAGGGCAGAATTGAGAATAGAGTACATCATGGCCATAGAGGTAGCTTGTACAAATGGAAGTCATGGTGTTTTGACCCCACTTGGGAATTACTTGGCAAAGATTTTTTTTTCAAAGAGTGGTTTGCAATTTCTTTCTTTAGCTCAATTTATAGATGAGGAAACTGAGGAAGGCAGGGTTAACCTACTTGCCCCGGCTCACCCAGCTAGTAAGTGTCTGAGGCCAGATTTAAATTTAGGAAGATGAGGCTTCCAGCCTCCAGGGCTGTATTCTGTCCACTAGTTGCCCTCACGGAGGTAGGTGATGGCATATTGCTGGGTATCTTGTGTGAAGGGGAATGATGTGCAGACAGAAGGCTGGAAAGGCAGCTGAGAGCTAGATTATGGAAGATCTTAAATGCCCCCTTAAGGAGATGGGCTTTGAGCAGGGCAGAGGTGTGGTTGGACAAACACTTTAGAACTTTATTTTGGCAGCTGTGTGAAGGATGGGTTAGAGAGGAAAGAAGCTGAAGGCAGGGAGAATAATGAGGCAGCTCTTACAACAATGGGGATATAGGGTGATGAAACCTGATAGTGGGAGGGTGGGACAAATGTACAAAAGATGTGCTGTGAAAGTAGAATCAATAAGATTTAGCAACTTATTGAATGCTTTATAGGATCATAGATTTAGAACTGAAAGGGACCCCGAAGGCCTCTTATTCAGCTGCCTCATGCTTCAGCTGAGTGCATTGAACTCAGAAGTTAAGTGACTTTCCCAGAGTCACAGAGCTAATAAATGAGAGCACCTGGATTTGAACTCAGGCCCTCTACCTCCAAATCCAGCATCCCAGATGTTATTTCATTCTACTAATTATCTCCAAATTATCCTGTATATGTTTATAGGTAATTATTTTCACATTTTATTTCCCTGAGGTTAGATGGCACAGTGAATAGACTGTTAAGAAGTCAAAAAGTCTTGAGTTCAAATCTAGCCTCATTCACTTAATAATTATATGACTTTGGGCAAGTTGCTTAACCTGTTTGTCTCAGTTTCCTCATCTGTAAAATGGGATAATAATAGTATTTACCTCTTGCGATTGTAGGAATCAAATGAGATATTTTTTTTAGAGGTAAAGTGCTCTTAGTTAATGCTTGTTCCCCAAACCAGAGTCTTTTGTAGGGGCCTATGAAGCATAGGCTGCTATGTTGGGTAGGTGAAGGGGAGGGGTGCTTTGAATGATGGTAATGAAAAAAAGAATATTAGAAAAAGTTTGGGGCAAGATGATGAGTTTGGTTTTGAAAATGTTGAGTTATGAGGTTAATAGCAGGACAACTACTGGTATTCAGTAGGGGGTAGGTATGGATCATTGAATTTGGAGATCATTTTCATAAATATGATGATTGAATTCATGGGAATAGGTGAGAAACCTAAGAGAAAGTAGAGAGAAAAAAGGAGACCCAGCACTTGAGCCTTGGGAGAAAACTCTGAGTTTGATGAACTCAGAGATCTTTTCTTATTCTATTTTTCTTCAAAGAATATGTAAAGGAGTATGGAAATACTTTTAAATAGTCCTTTGAGAATGATTAAATATAGCAATATGATGGTCTCATTATGGAGATTAGATAAAAAAGACAACCTAGAATCAGGAGAATTTGTTTTATTCCAGATTAAGATCTTGAGGGGGGGAGGGATTTGCTTAATCTTCAAGTTTTTAATCTTTCCTTTCTGAAATATAAAGGAAAAGGAAATTATCCAGTAAGACAAATTAATGAAAGATGCAAAGCATTTAGAGCCTTTTGGTATATATTAATTTTTAGGGGGAAATGTAGTATAATATGCAGGCCTAAGAATTGCTTTGAATTTTTCATAGACTAGAGTTTGTACTTTTTCCTCAGTACTTCAGCATTGACAGATTCTTTAATATCCAACTAACACTCTGATTTACATATTGGCACCTGACTTATCTCCTACTTTATTGATAATTGATTTTGTAGCTTTTTCCAGTTGGTAACATAAAACAATTGATCTATCTATCAGAGTCTTTGAATAAGATTTCTTCTTAAGTGTCTGGGAAAAGGACTTTCAGGGTACAAGTACTATGTTCTCCAACTTGTACCTGGGGTTCCAGGAAGCCGTAGCTTATGCAGCAGCCACACTCCAGGAAAATTGTCTCAATAGATGGGTTCAACTAGATTCAGGAATGACAGACCTCAAGAGCATCTGTGTAATAGGGATGTCTACTCCAAACATGTGAAGAAGCACATTTCCCAGCAGAAAGGATGGATGAGAACACTTTGTTCCAATGGCTGTGCAGGTAGCTAAAAGCAGACATTGTGAAGTACTTAGAGTTTGGCCACATGCTGAAGTGACCCTGGAAGAGCGAGTGAGGTTGTGCAACTTTGCCTCACTTAAATCCTCTCCAGGTGCAAATCAAGACATCACCCACATGATGTTATTGGTCCTCTTCAAAAACAAAAGATGAACAACAACAGTGCTGTCCAATAGTTAAAGCTTAGAAGGGGTTAGGGAGAAAGAAGGTCATTCATATAAGAGATTAGGGATAAGTCAAGTTTTAATAGGAAAACTTTCCGGAAGCTGAATAGTACAGGTGACATAAAGCTCTCCGGGGGACAATCATAGCTGCACATTTGATTGAGACACTTGCAGTGCTGTTCACACTGAGCCAGCCCTTGCTGAAACTCTTAAGTCAGCAGAGTTTGTCTTTGATGTCATAGGATGGCATAATATTAGAGCTCAAAGGGACCTTAGGGAGAAAAAGGCCATAGATTTAGAGATTGTAAAGGGATGCTTGAGGTTACCTCGTCCAACCTTCTCATTTTACAAATAAAGTAACTGAAACCTTAGGGAAGTGAATTTCCTAGTCTGCTATCACACAAGGATGGAACTGGGGATTAGACTTCAGGTTTCCTGAATCACACTTCAGTCTCTGGTATATCACATTGGATTCTAGTATCCACTTAATGGATCCTTTCATCTTCTTGCCTAAACTCCCTGACTTTACCTGCTTGTGCCCTTCTGTTCTCTGTAAACTTAGATTCTTTCAATACCTGTTCTCAGGAAAGTCTCTAAATGCTGTGCTTCATGAATGAGTTGAGAATAGGTTTGTGACTTGCAATCTCTTTCCCAGAGAAATGTGAATTTTAAGCCTTTTTTCTTTCTGTGGAAAGAAAGATTCTCTTCATTGGAAAGCCTGGGGGTTGCCTCCTATTTCATATAGTGGTTAGCTCAGCTCTGGTTAGGGCTGCTGTTTTCTGTAATGATGAAGTTTAAGAGAACTGTGGTATTGTCACCTTATTTTCTGAAGTAGTGATTCTTAAGAAATCATTAAATTTAGAAGTTGGAAAATATTTAAGTGGTTATCTAGTCATATCCTTTACCTCATGCATGAATCCGTTCTTTGATCCCCTCAATCCTCTATTTGATTATTTTCAGCAGTAGGAGACTCAGTGCCTTTCTGGGTGGCCAGAAAGATTTGTGCACAGCTTTGATTTTTAAGAAATTCTTTAATATGTTGAATTGGAATCTGTCTCCCTTTAACTATGTTGTCCTAATTCTACTTTTTTTTTCTTTTTGCTGAGGCAATTGAGGTTAAGTGACTTGCCCAGGGTCACACAGCGAGGGAATGTTAAGTGTCTGAGACCAGATTTGAACTCAGATCCTCCTGACTTCAGGGCTGGTGCTCTATCCATTGCACCACCTAGCTGTCCCCCTAATTCTACTTTTGGAAGCCAAGTCTGTCTGTCTCTTTTTTTTAGCCCTATTGAAGCCACCCATCATGTCTTCCTACACCCACCCTAAATCTTTTATTCTCCAAACTAAATAGTAGCTCAAAATTCAGGTGGGTGGGTCCCATTATAGATTTCAAGTTTGTCTTCTTAAGCTCTAATCTTCTTTTTGGAAATCTGTGTGGAAAGAAATCTTCAGATGAATAGATTGGAAAGGTAAAGGACTTGAACATTTTTTTTTACTAGCTTGCTTGTAAATGGAGAGTTATAAAATGTAACAAGTTGGCATGGTTTTAAAAGTTCACAAATTGGAAACTTAAATCTTGTTTTGCTTCTTAGAGCCATATTGCTGGAATTAGGCAAAGCAGGCAGCTTTGTTTATTTACTAATGTGGAGCTGTGGAGAGATCAGCCATGTACCATCCTAATTGACTTCTCTGTGGAAATCAGCAGTATTCTATCCCTTGCCATTGAAGTTGTTTGGTAGAAACCACATGAGGTCCTTCTAGGACCTTCAAATTGAACAAAGGGAGGAAAGGAATTCAATATGAAAATGAGAAAATTAAATGGAATTAACGAAGGAAATACATGGGAAATGATCAAGGGATTGCTGGACAGTCAGTTTTGTACCTGAGGAAGGACTATATGGGGATTTCTATTTTTTTGCTGATCTTGAAGTTGTCAGAGAACAAAGGTCAAGGCAAGACTGTGGAGGTTAATTCACAGTGTGGCTGAATGTCAGAGATGGAAGGAACCTTAAAAATAATTTAACCTTTCATTTATATAATAATCTTCACATTTATATAATAATCTTCAAATATACAGTACATATAATCTTCACAAATTGAAACCTAGAGAGGTCATGCATAAAGTATTAGAGGGAGAATTTGAACCCAGGACCCACTACTTTTTCCATCATTTGCCTCTTATGTTGTTCGAGACCATCTGTCATAAGTTTTAATCCTGGCTTCTTTCCCTGGCATTTAGCCTTCGAGAAATGAGGCACCAAGACTCAGATAACATTACATTTATCCCTGAATGTAGCCTTTTCTAGGACAGGGCTTGATGCATTCACCTAGAATATACCAGCTTGTTCTACCACTCTTTAGCTTGCTCAGTTTCCCTTTCCAGTACACATATGATAGTTTTACTCATGCTTTCTGAACACCCACAATCAAACCTCCCTCTACATTACACATCAACTTAACTTCTGTACAGCCAGTGAATCATTCCTTTTGCTTTGTACACTAGCGAACTGTCAAACACAACACAAAATACTTACTTGTTCTTGCTCCAAGTCTCTTCACTCACAATACATATTTTGGTTTCCAGCCTGCAAGATGAGCAGCTACAGCACAAGGCTGCCTATAGAATATGAGGGGATTCTCTGAGAAATATCATGGAGTTAGAATTGAGAAGGCCTGGCAACTGCTTGAATGTCAGAGATGGAAGGAACCTTAAAAATAATTTAGTCCTCTCTCTTGATTTATGGGGGAGAGAGGATGATTCAAAGGTTGCAAACCTGGGTGACTGGGAGGATTGAGGTGTAATCAGCAGAAACAGGGAAGCTGGGAGGAGGGATGAGATTGGAGGTAAGTCTGATTGAATTCTCTTTTGGGTGCTTGAGCTTGGTATCCCTATGGGTATCTTGGTGGGGAAGTCTAGCAAGGAAGTTAGTAATTTAGGATTCAGATTTACAACAGGGATTGAGTCTAGATATATAGATTCTTGAGTCATCAGTGAGGATATAAGTGAACCTATAGTAATTGATGACATGTGGGAGAAAGGGAGAGAGAAGAGGTAAGGGAGAAGGAATAGGAAGAGGAGGAGAAAAGGGTTTAAGAGTTTCTGTGGATATATTTAGTGTGTGGGAGGGAGACCTACATTTCTTGAAGGATGAATTTATTAGAATAGGTTGGATGCCATTCCTAACACTATTTTAACAGGATCACATTATTCTCACATTGATCTTAGGTAACTTGTCTGTCCTTCCATCATCTGTGTATGACATATAGTTTAAAAATCCAAGTGGTTTCTTGAATTCCTTGTGTATATATATTGGTCTTTTCAGACAGTTCCTATTCTTCCTCCCCAGTGGAGCTATTTCCCTTGGTGTCCTTAGTATTTCATTATTGAGCATTTCTCATCCTGCCGATGCTGTCCTCCTTTGTATAGTTTTAGTCAGTGGTATTTTCTCTCTTCTTTCTCTGAATACTTTGAAATTGTCTCCCCCAAAAGACTGTAGTCAGACTATTCCTGGTTTTTCTTTTCTTTATTATAAACTCTAGGATGGAATGGACACTGCTCTCTTTCCTCCCAAGGTTCCCATCATTTTCACCTGAGCACCATTTCCTCTCTGCTAATGAGAACCAGCAGCATTATTTTTCACCTGAATTAGTCTAACCATTACTTGAAGAACTGCATCAGGTTTATCATGGAATCAATAGAAAATCTCAGGAGTTCTTATTTCAGTTCTGGTTTTCAGCCAATGACACTGGCAAACAAACAACAGGCCCAAACAACAACCTCAGATCAGTGTTGTTTCTTTTTCCTCACCATCTATCTCCATTCCTATATTTTCTTCTTACATTATTACTGAGAACAATTTTGAACTCTTTCTATGCTTTTCCCCCTGGGCCCTAAAGATACTCTTTAAAAGGGACAAAGATAAGGGACTAAATGAAAGATGAAATGAACTTGTATGTCCAGCTTGGAAGTATAAACTTTGAGAGCTCTTGGTTTGTGTAATTTTTGCCACCTATGTCCTTAACTCTGGAAGTATATGCATGCTCTTTCCAAAGGATGTAGACTGCTTTTCCAATGGGTTACTCCCTAGCAGTGACCATATTTCCTTTGTGCAAACTATTTTGTGAACTATTTTATGATTCCTTGCAACTGGACAATGGACCTTGGCTGCTTTGTGCAATTTGCTATTGATCTGTGCAATAATATTCTCACTGTCCTACCTTAGGCATACCGAACCTTGGAGTTGAGTACAGTGTCAAATTTTCTCATCATTAATATGATGGGACAATCTTTACATGAGAAGTTTCACTTCTGAACTAATGTTAATGAATCTTGTAAATAAAGCACAATATTCTCTGAATATTTACTAACTGGGAAGAGCTTAGAAGGAAGGAATTACTCTCTCATATGTTATATTGATTGGGTATTGTGTTCCATTTCAGTCATCATGCTTCTAGAGGAGGAATGTATTATTGACAAACTTACCTACATGAGGACTACCAGTTTGATGAGATGATTGCCACATAAGAATTGGATGAAGAAATTGAATATCCACGATAACTGTCATTGAATATTTAAAGTGGTGTCATGTAGAATGAGGAGTTAAATTGAGTCTGTATTGCTATAGAAGACCAGCTGAAGATCACTGGTCAGAAGGAACAAGGAAATACATTTTGGTTGACATGGAGTAATGGTTGGAACTGTCCAGCAGTGGAAGGAACAGACTGTCTTGGAGATAGAGACCTCATCTCCACACCTGGAAATGTTGAAACAGAGGTTCAATCAACTCTGTTTTAGAAAGGATTTCTTTGGAATGGAAGTTGACCTAAAGGATTTCTAGGGTTCCTTTCTAAGGTTCTCTGATTCTAGAGGGCATATATGTTTTACAAATCCATGTTATAAGCCTGTTAAAATTGTTTTCATTTTTAATGTTTTGTTGCTTTGAACTTTTATGAAGTACTTTAACATCTATGATATCCAAATTTATTCTTAGAACAATCTTGTGAGACATGACTCAGTTGAGTAAACTGAGATTCAGATAAGGGAAATGAGCTGCTCCAAGTCACATAGCTAATTCATGGCAGAGCTAGGTGCATAATTCAGGCCTCCCTGACTCTTAATTTAGGGTTCACTCCACTGCATCACACTTTTAAGTATAAAAATTGTTTAGGGACAGAGTTAAAATATTTTATTTAGTGTAGTGTATATAATTTGGTTAATAAAAAATGAATCCGTGGACCCTAGAATAGTAATAGGACTTTACTTTTGCTATTAGTCAGCACAGTGCTATGGAAGTACTGTGGGACCTGGGAAAAAAAAAACTCATTGAGGATGAATTCAAGTTGACCAAAGTACTGGAGAATAGGGATTGTTTCTGTTATGAATGAAGGCTTTATTCCACCAGCTATCTAGTTAAGCACCTTGTGACTAGACCTCTGAGATTTCTTTCTTTATAGCCCAGTTCAAATAGCCCAGTTCCAAATCTTGCAACAGTGCAGACATATTTTTAGAAGGTTTTTAAAATATTTTTTTCTTGCCATAGAATCTTCTTTCTTTCTCTTTGGTATTCTAAGATGTCACAATTATACCTGTATATCTGATGGACTGGTTATGGAATGAATTGGTTTGTTTGAATATTATTTTTGGCTCCTTATGAGAGCCTCTTAATTTCTATCCATTTATATCTTTACCCAAATAAGTCTTCTCTTAACTGTAACAAAGTTTCCCCGCCCCCCCCCCCCAAGATAACCCAGGAAAGACTAGGATGATGGATGCGCACTGAACAATGCCCAAGAGTTCATTTAGATTTGATTCTAGGACCAGATCAGGGCACTGTTGGCAAATGGTTCCTTTGCAAAGGATGACAATTATCCCAGAGACATTTTTATGTCATGAATCCCTTTAACAATCTCATGAAGCTTATGGTCCCTTATCAGAGTAATGTTTTCAAATGCACAAAATACAATATATAGAATTACGAAGAAAACGAATTATCTTGAAATGCAGTTATCAAAATATAAAAATATTCATGGATCCTACCCTGGGTTCAGAGTTCCTGGATTAGATGATCCTGAAGGACACTGTTGAGGTGTTTTCAATCATTCCCAATTCTTCATGAACCCATTTGGGGTTTTCTTGGCAAAGACACTGGGGTGATTTGCTATTTTCTTCACCTGATCATTTTACACTTGAAGAAACTAAGGTAAACAGGGGTAAGTGACTTATCCAGGCTCACACCACTACTAAGTCTCTGAGTCCAGATTTGAACTCAGGAAGGTGAATCCCTGATGCTCTTTCCACTACACCACCTATCCAGCTCTAAATCCTGAGAATTTCTGTGAGTAAAAATTCCTACCTTAGCTGTATTACTAGCATGTTATGAGGATCAAAGGAAGGAATACATACTTACATACATATGTGTGTGTGTGTATTTTGAGCAATAAAGAACTATACAAATGTGGGGTATTAATATAATTATTGCAAAACTTGAAGGATTTGTAGTTTCTCTGGGGGATAGGGTGGGTAACCCCTCTTCTGATCATAATTCTGAGATACTGATTAAAAACTCCTTCATGGCTTCATAGATGGTCTTTGAGAATTTCTGTGGCCAAAATATCCATCACTTTTCAACTACCCATGTCTGTTCCTGTCTTTGAATGAGAGATATACATCACTAGACCCATTCTGGAAGTCTTTAAATCTTGGTGAAATCTGCTAGAGTTTGCTGTCCCCTTGTATAATATTCAATTTAATTTAATAAGCATTTATTAAGTACCTACTATATACCAAGCAGTGGGGATAGAATGACAAAAATAAGTTAGGTTTGGCTCTTAAGGTGGGGAAAACGCATAGATAGGAAAGGAGATACAAATTATAGATAAGGAGTCATGTCCTTGCCACAGTGAGGCATAAGGGGAAAACAGTGGGAGAATTATCAATATTATTATTCCCCTGTGCCATTACTTGAAAATATATTGATTTCATTAGTGGATACTTTCCACATCTATAAATTGCTACCATTTTCTGTTTAACAAACATTTTAAAAACCTTTTTTAAGTGCCTAAAATAAGACAAGTAGCTCGGAATACAAAGATAAAAAAAACAGCCTTCCATCTTCAAGCCACTTACTTACTTGGGGAGGTATGACATGTGCACAGATTATATGAAGTAGGGAGTGATGGGGAGAAACAAAAAAAATCTAAACATTATGTTCTGGGATAACCAAAAAAGGAGAGAAGACTTTTAGAAGCAGGTTCAGGGAAGGTTTCATGGAAGAGGTAACAACTAAGCTGAATCTCGAAGGAAGTTATACTTAAGTAAATGGGGAATAAGGAAACATTGATTAAACCCATATTCTGTCCTAAGCAGTATACAAATATTATACTTATTTGATCCTCACAACAACTGTGGGAAGTATAGAGAAATATTATCCCTATTTTACACATGAGGAAACTGAGCTATACAAGGTGAAGTATCTTGCTCAGGATCACTTAGTAAGTATCTGAGGCTGGATTTGAACTTACTCCAAATCCAATGCTGAATCTACTTAGCCCCTTAACATACTCATAATTTGAACCTTAACCTTGCCTTACCTTTAAGGTTGGTTCTCTGAGGTAGTGTATCACTCTGCACACTTTTGTAAATTCTTGCTGCTAATCTATGCTACTCTGTGGCAAGGGCATGGCCCTTTATACATAATTTGTATCTCCTTTCCTGTCTGTGTTTTCCCCATCTTAAGAGCCAGAACTAACTTATTTTTGTCATTCTATTCCCACTGCTTGGTATATAGTAGGTACTTAATAAATGCTTATTAAATTAAATTGAATATTATACGAGGGGACAGAAAACTCTAGCAGATTTCACCAAGATTTAAATTGAAAGGACTTTCTGCCTTCTTCCACTTCCCACAACTACTTCCATCAAAGTCTGTTAACTATTCTCTTGCCATAAAAGTCTGAGAGGATCCTGGACTATTGAGGACAACAGTACAATTTTTGTAAATTCTTGCTGCTAATCTATGTTTCCTTGTTGTCATCCATACTTTTTTTCCTTAATTTGCATCATTGTGCAATAGGAACAGAGTAGAATACAGCAGAGTTATTGGGCCATCTCATCAGAAACATTTACTTTGGCAGTTGATTTTCTAAGGGATTCTCTATGAGTTTGATTTTCTAAGGCATTCTCCATGAATTTGCTTTTCTTTTTCTTCTTCCTTCCTTTCCTTCCCTCCTTCCTTCCCTTTTCTTCCTTCCTTCCTTCCTTCCTTCCTTCCTTCCTTCCTTCCTTCCTTCCTTCCTTCCTTCCTTCCTTCCTTCCTTCCTTCCTTCCTTCCTTTCTTCCTTCCTTCTTCCCTCTGATCCTCTCCCTTTGTCCTCCTCCCTTCCTTCTTCCTTCCCTTCCTCATTCTCTCCCTCTCTCTCAGTTTCTCTCTCCCCTTTCTTTCTCCCCTTTTCTTTCTTCCTCTCCCCCCCACCTCGCTTCCCTCTCTCTGTCTCTCTTGGCACCTAATCTAGGATGCTGATGGCCTTCTACCTTGTTTGTAGGCATCCCGCCATCCTCGCAGATGGGCCAGAGATGATGCAGTTAGGAAATCATGTATGAGAATCAAATGTGGTCATTGGAAATTATTACTGACAGCTGTTCAGTGGTCTTTTATTTAGTTTACCAATGCTGGTCTCAAAAGGCACAGTGGTTGGGTCTTAAATTGATGAGTCCTAATTTCTGGATTGGACACATAGACTGTGTTCAGTAAAGCAGTTGGTACTAGGATTGAGATGAGAGGGGTGTGTATGTGTGTGTGTGTGTATGTATGTGTGTGTGTGCATGTGTGCACATGAATGAATTCAATCATTTCACTACAAAAGGCTTCAGTAGGTCGGAGAGTATCTGTCTTGCTCTAGATTTATTACTGCTGCCTTTAATGGGGGCAATGATCTTTGGACTTATAAGAATTACGTTAATTTGAGAAATTCATCAAGAAGTCCTGTATCATCTTTATTACCTCATTGGTCTGGATAATTTTAGATCACAACAACCTTGGGATTTATTTAGAGAATCAAGAACTTTTGAGTTAATAAGGACATTAGGGATTATCTAATCCAGTTTCTTCATTCTAGATTTAGAAGCATACTTGGCTAGGACTCAGGTAGGAGACATGAGGGAGGCAATGTGGCACAATGAAGGAAGTATTAGATTTTGGAGTAGAGAATTTGATTTCTGGTGCTGATTTTTCTACTTATCTGTATAACCTTGGATAAGTCACTTAACCTCTGAACTTCAGTTCATTATCTACAAAATGTGTAGTTGCGTCAAATAGCCTCTAAATTCCTATTGAGCTTATCAAATGTCCTACAACTTTTTTTTAAACATTTTATTTTTTCTTAATAATAGTTTATTTTTTCAAACATATGTAAAGATAGTTTTCAGTATTTATTTTTGTAAGACTTTGTGTTCCAAATTTTCCTCCCTCTTTCCCTTACCTCTTCCATCCCCAAGACAGGGAAAAATATAACAAAACAAACAAAAAATGGTGAAAATGCTATGCTTTGTTCCACATTCAATCTCCATATTTTTCTCTATGGATGCAGATGGCATTTTTCTATCCCAAATCTATTGGAATCGTCTAGAATCATCACATTGTTGAGAAGAGGCAAGTCTATCTCAACTGATCCTCACATAACCTTATTGTTACTGTGTACAATATTCTCCTGGTTCTGCTCACATCACTCATCATCAGTTCATGTAAGTCTTTCCAAGATTTTCTGAAACCAGCTTGCTCATCCTTTCTTATAGAACAATAATATCCCATAACATTCATGTACCATAACTTACTCAGCCATTCCCCAACTGATGGGTTTCCATTCAATTTCTAGTTCCTTGCCACTACAAAAAGAACTGCTACAACATTTTTGCATATGTGAGTCCTTCCCTCTCTTTTATGATCTCTTTGAGATACAGAGACAGTAGAAACTCTGCTGGATCAAAAGTTATGCACAGTTTTTTAGCCCTTTGACCATAGATCTAAATTGTTCTTCAGAATAGTTGGATCATTTCACAACTTCACCAACAACACATTATTGTCCTAGTTTGCCTATATCCCCTTCAACATTTATCATTATATTTTCCTGTTATCTTAGCCAACCTGAGAGATGTGAAGAGTTACTTCAGAGTTCTATCATCTGGTTTTTTTAAGTCATGGCTCTGACTCTAGCTAGATGTTTGGTTAGGAAAGGTATAGACACTTCACTTTCCTAGACCCCCTTTTTACAACTTTAAAATGGGAAGTTAGATTAGAGGACCTCTCCTCCAATCAAATCTCATCTTTCCATATCCATCTCATTACTAAAATCACAATGAATGGTACCATATGCTCATGGCTGCCCATTGGGTCTATTGAGCATCTCCATAAATATTCATGATGTATGGTAGTAAGTAATTCTTGTGCTCAAAGAGATGATAATGTGAAAAGGAATCAAAGTGCCTTGCACCAAGAAGAGAATAAATATGTGCTGAATTAAAGATGAAAATACAGGACCTGTTGTCAGATTTGTCCAGGTGTCCTAAAATCAGAAATAATTCTAAGTATTTTAGTGGGATGATGGTTACTTATGATATAGTGCCAATATGTATCAGGGTTTTGAAGTGTTTTTGGTTGAGACAAATTTCAACTCTGAACTTGAATTATCATGTGATAATCAATAAGCAAATTGCAATTAAGTGGCACTCTGCTGTGATACCCAGCAAATATTAAGCAATCTTTGCCCTCTGAAGTTTACGTTCTATGGAAGATATGGTGTATATTTTCAGATAAATTAATAATTACAACATGATTTTTTTTTGTGGAGGGAGGGCATAATGGAGAATGGGATGCCAACAACTAAGGAATCAAGAAAGGTATTTGAAGGAAGTGATATTTGAGCTAGATTTTAAATGTAGCCAGAAGTTAGATTAGAGGGAAGAGAACAATCCAGTGCTGAGTCAGAGTGAGAGAAATCTATGCAGTTTTATGAAGTCTATGGAGATGGATGGAATTTCATTTATGGAAAACAAATGGGACAATAAGGCTTGTCTAGAGAGTGCAAGAAGGGGGGATAATGAATAAGTTTCAAAAGATAGAGTATAACTAGATGATTAAGGTCTTTAAATCAGGATTTCTTTAACTTTTTCTACTTGTGATCACTTTTCACTTGGGAAATTTTTATGTGACCTCGGACATAAAGGTATATAAAATAGGTTTACAAATCAAACATTTACTAAGAATAAATCATGATCCTTACATTTAATTATGAGACCCCATATTGGACGACAAAACACAATTTAAGAATCTGGGCTTTAAATGAACAAAGGACTTTATATTTTGTCTTTAAGACAGAGGGGAACCCATGAAACTTCATGAGCAAGGGAGTGAGACTCTTAATAATTTTATGTTATCTGATACTGAGTATAAATGAGTTGAGAGCTCAGCCATAGCAGGATTTTTCTTTCTTTCCAAGTGGAACATGAGCTCCATTTTGCTCCCATTTTGAGCAAGCTGGCAACCCCCAGGTTTGTAAATATGCTGTTAGCAATGGCAAGATGGGTCCTTGGCTCACAAATGAAAGCTCTGAGAGCTTCACAACCTGCTCATAACCTCTCTTTTACTGCATGGGGAGAGGCAGCTCTTCACAACTAGGCCTCTCTGAACTGCCAACAAATTCTAAAAACCCCAAAGCAAACACTGTCCCGAAACACAAATAGAAAGGAAGAGATTTGGCCCACAAAGGAGGCTGCATCATAAGAGAAAATGCCTTTGCACTAACTCATTACAGCTAGATTCTGCTATCTACAATGACTGGATATGAATTCCATGTACTCTGCAGCCTACTACTAATGCAGGTATTTGTTTTAATGCTTTGGAATATGGGAAGGGGGTAGTGGTGGAGGAAGTGAGAGCAATCAAATACAAAATAAAGCTCAATTGCTTGTTTTAGGGGATTCATGATCCTGGCACAAAGACACAACATATTTAACAGGCCATAGCTAAAAGCTATATGCATATAACAGCAAAGATGCTGAAAAGAGCAGGATCATGTAGAGCTTGCAGGGATTGTTGTGGATGTAGGACCCTTTACCCAGAGAGGGAAACAGCCCTTTTGCCTAGGGGCGAGCTGGAGCTAAAGCAATGACTGCATAGAATCCCTGTTTTTCAGAATTCAAGGCCTTTTTTTTACTTTTGGCTGAAGCTTTCAATCTCTCCTTCTCCACTTCTTTTTCTTTTACTCTTCTTTGTTCCTGTTTGCATTGAGTTTGGGTTGCCCTTAGCAGAGTTTATGATTACTGTCTGATATGTAACTTCAAAGCATCTATGTAAGTCTTCGGAAGATGTATCCTTCCCTTGTATACCAGGGCAAGCCTTTCACGTTTCCGCTCCTCCAGTGTCTCTGCTTGACAGCTCAGTAGAGTAAGGGCCGTTTACTTCAGCAATGCTTTCAACTTTCTGCTATGTAATTTTTTTTTCTTAAGGATAGTTATTCAAACATTTTCCGTGTACAGACAAGCAGGGCAGAGTTTCCGCATTTCGATTGTTCTCTAGTGTGTCTATTCATTTCTTTCTAAATCTAGAATCTAAGAAATTACATGACAGTACCACTCCCCTCCCTAATCCATGGCCCAGTTCTCAGTCACTTTTGTTAGAATTTTATTCAGGCAAATGTAAGTCTATGATCACCTCTGTCACCATAGCAACACCAAAAAGCTTTGAAAATGCTTTGTTTACTAACTTATTTTGGAGCATCTTCTGCTCTCAATTCAAAGTTCAGAAATCATTCTTCTTGGGAAGAAATCAAGATGGTAGCAAATCTTTCATCAGAACTCCATATTCTTTCCAGGGCCTGTAGCTGGAAGTTGTCAATAAATTTGGAGGAAACTTGGAGAGAAACTTAAATGATGAAGAAACTGATAGGGGTGACTCCCAGGAAAAAGGCTCAAGGAACTAAATATTTATGGCCTCTGAAAATGATAACTAAAAGACAGAGGAAGAGAGTGTTTTGGGGGGTGTCTAAAGTTTCTAAAAATATAGGAAGAAATAGGAATCATTTAGGGAGAGTAAGTTAAAAGAGAATAGAAATTGTGCCTAGTTTAGTAGATAATGTGCTAGAGAGAATTCAGTACTAACAGAGACTTCTTGGATTTCACCCCAAATTATCTCATTTTGAGTCAATTTTGCTTAGAAGGTGGTCTCTCAACAAGGATCCTAGGAGTAGAATTGTGACAAGTTTCTCTTGTGATATATTTTATTGTTAATCATTACCCCCCTCCCCACCCATATAACTCTCTCCTTACAACCAATCGATCAAAGATTACAAAGCATCTTCTTGAAATAAATGGGAAATCTGAATATTATAGAAAGAATGGGAGGGGAGGGAATCTCTTAGTTTTTGATATGTTTAAAAAGGGCAGAGTTAATGTATTTAAAAACCACACTAACTGAATGAAGGGGATAGCAGCCGAGACCCAGAATTACATATAGGAATTTTATATGTTATAATCCATAAATGGTTATAGGCTATTAAAAATACAGGAAAGAGAACAATTCTCTCTCCTTTATTTCACCAAAGGCACTAGGTGGCTAAGCTGTCAATCAGTGATTGAGCAGCCTGGAATAATGTTAATTGGTTGTTAAAATGTTGGTGACCACCTTGATGCTGTCAGTTCAGTATCAACCAGTGACAGGGATTGCTCAGGTCTCTTCTTCATCTCCCTATTGTTTGAATATGGGAAGTTACTGATGCAAGACCATATGATATTTGTTGCTAATGCAGAAAAACTAAGCACAACAAATTGCAATGGAATGTTTTTGTTATTGTTTAGTGATTATCTCCCTCACTATACTGAGATGGGGTGGGATGTAGAAAGTGACAGTAAAGCACTCTTCCAGTCAAGGTCCCAGTGTGGTTATGACCTCAGAGTGACAACATCAATCCACTATCCCATTAATTTTATCAGAATGGGCCATCAGTCAGGAGGTGGCTGAACAAATTATGGTAAGAGAATGTGATGGTTCAGAACAGCTAGGTAATGCAATGGATAAAATGCCTGACCTGGGGTCCCGAATTCAAATCTAGCTTCAGACACTTATTAGCTGTGTGATCCTGGTCAAGTCACTTTACCCTATTTGCCTCAGTTCCTTATCTATAAAATAATCTGGAGAAGAAAATGACAAAGCATTCCAGTACCTTTTCCAAGAAAAACCCCAAGTGGGATCACAATTGAAACATGACTAAATGACAACTGTAATAGAATACTCTTGTGCTATAATAAATGATGAAAGGGAAAGTTTCTGAGAAACCTATGAAGATTTGTATGAACCGAGTCAGAGAGAAGTGAATAGATATAGGAAAACAATTTAAACATGCAAAACAAAACAATTTTAAAGACAACTATAACCAGAACAATGACTGACCATAATTCGAAGAATGTTGCCCACTTATTAATGGTTGGATTGATGGACTCAAACCAGAATGAGAAATACAGTTTGGTGGAGCCAATGTAAGAATTTTTCTTTTTTTCAGCTTCATGTTTGTTAAAAGAGTTTTGTTTTTCTTTTCTTTTTCCAGTAGGAGAAAGAAAACAAATGCCTATTAATTGGAAATGGCTAATTAAAAAGATTGTAAGTCATCAAACATTTGTTAAGCACTTGTTATGTGCCAGGTATTATACTAAGTGCTAAAAGATACAAATAAAGCACAAAGAAATACAATTGCTGCCTTCAAGGATCTTACATTCTTTTTCTTTCTTTCTTTTTTTTTTTAAAAGCTTTTTATTTACAAAACCTTTGCATAGGTAATTTTTCAACACTGACCCTTGCAAAACCTTGTGTTTCAAATTTTCCCCTCCTTCCCCCAAGTCACTCCCTCAGATGGTAGGTAATCTAATATATATTAAATATGTTAAAATATGTTAAATCCAATATATGTATACATATTTATACAGTTACCTTGCTGAACAAGAAAAATTGGATCAAGGAGGAAAAAGAAACTGAAAAGGAAAACAAAATGCAAGCAAACAACAACAGAAACCATGAAAATGCTATGTTGTGAACCACACTCAGTTCCCACAGTCCTCTCTCTGGGTACAGATGTTTCTCTTCATCACAAGATTATTGGAACTGATATGAATCATCTCATTGTTAGAAAGAATCACATCCATCAGAATTGATCATCATATAATTTTGTTGTTGCCATATACAATGATCTCCTGGCTCTGCTCATTTTGCTTAGCATCAGTTCATATAGGTCTCTCCAGGCCTCTCTGAAATCATGTTGTTGGTCATTTCTTACAGAACAATAATATTCCATAACATTCATATACCATAACTTATTTAGCCATTCTCCAACTGATGGACATCCACTCAGGTTCCAGTTTTTTGCCACTACAAAAAGGGCTGCCACAAACATTTGTGCACATATGGGTCCCTTTCCTTCCTTTAAGATCTCTTTGGGATATAAGCCAGTAGAAACACTGCTGGGTCAAAGGATATGCATAGTTTGATAGCCCTTTGGACATAGTTCCAAATTGCTCTCCAGAATGGTTGGATCCATTCACAGTTCCACCAACAGTGTATTAGTGTCCCAGTTTTTCCACATCCCCTCCAGCATTTGTCATTATCTTTTCCTGTCATCTTAGCCAACCTGACAGGTGTGTAGTGGTATCTCAGAGTTGTCTTAATTTGCATTTCTCTGATCAGTAGTGATTTAGAGCACCTTTTCATATGACTAGAAATGGTTTTAATTTCTTTATTTGAAAATTGTCTGTTCATATCTTTTGATCATTTAAAGGATCTTACATTCTAATAGACAAAGATAACACATAAAAAGAAGTTGTAAAGTATATTGGATAGTAGAAGGTAGTAGACAGTGGCAGGGTGAAGAAAGAAATTGAGAGTCAGGAATAGAGTGCAGAACGGAATGAAAGAATGAGTCTGGCTGGCTTGGGTATTTCCTTTAAAATGGATGTTCTGGGAGGAGATTACCAATCAAAGAGCCAGGCAGCAAGATAGCTCAGTAGGTAGATAAGTGGGCCTGAGGTTTGGAAGATCTGAACTGTATTAACCTCTATTAAACTTTTTGCCTCACTTTCCTCAGTGCTAAAATTGGGGATAATTATAGCACCTATTTTTTTTTTAGCATTTTGATGGTCAAATGAGATACTATTTGTAAAGTGCTTGGTACGTTACCTGGCATATAAACAAGCAAGTGCTTATTTTTTCCCTTCTTCATGTCCCTGTAATACTTTAGTGAAATTCCAGAATAAGAAGCCCCAGTGATAAGTGAAAATCAGGAATCCTGGTGTAAAAAAAAGAGAAATGTGACAAGAATTCAAGCTGTTCAGCCCAGTCAATTCAACATACATTCATTTAATGTCTATTATATATGATGTGCTGTGCTATGTGTTAGGAACAGAAAGATGAAAAATTATCATCTTTGCCCCCAAACAGCTTATAATCTATTAAGAGAATGAATGAGGGGGCAGCTAGGTGGCGCAGTGGTTAGAGCACCAGCCCTGAAGTCAGGAGGACCTGAGTTCAAATCTGGTCTCAGACACTTCCTAGCTGTGTGACCCTGGGCAAGTCACTTATCCCCAACTGCCTCAGCAAAAAGCAAAAAAAAAAAAAAAAAAAAAAAAAAAAAAAAAAAAAAAAAAAAAAAGAGAATGAATGAGTTAGTGGAAAAAAAAAACAATTGTTGAACATATAGTTTGTGAAAAACATTAGAGATGCAAACAAAGAAATAAAACAATCTCTGCTCTTGAGAAGCTCAGGTTCTAATAGGGAGAAAATACGTATAGAAATTTTCAAAATTGAGTCAAATGGAAAGGATCCATGATCCTTAGAGTAAAGTGGTGAAGTACATAGTGATGCTTTCTTCTTTAGCTTCTGATATAAATATAGCATATATACACAAATTCAGACAGAGCCACTAAGGTGGGGTAGTGGATAGAGTACTGGATTGGAGTCAAGTAGAACCAGATTGAAATCCTGTCTCTGACACTTGCTAGTTATATAATTCTAGCAAATCATTTAACTTCTCCCAGCCTCAGATTCTTCATAATGCAGATAATAATAGCACTTGTTTCTCTAGGTGTTTTTCAAACTTTAAAGCACTATATAAATGCTATTATTATTATTATTAATTTCTTATAAGATAAAATAGGATTGAGGCAAAAGAGAGCTAGACATCATTCTCTAGAAAAGTTTGAAGAAGGAAAAAACCTCTTAATTTGGGAAAGGCTTCATGGACAGGGTGTCACCTGAACTGAACACTGAAGGAAGAGTATCATTTTAACAAGTAGAGATAAGAACACAGTTCATTTCTGGCATTATGGGTAGCCTGTATAAATGCATAAAAATAGGAGATGGCAGATCCAGATTAGGAAATAGTTAATAGAGTCTAGACAGGCCACTGAATATAGAAAGGAGAGTAATAAGAAATAGAACAAAGGTAGTGGGATCCAGATTGCAGAGTGCCTTAAATGCTAGGAAAAAGGATTTTTGTTCTATCCAAGTGGCATTAGGGAATCCCTGAATGTTTTTAAGCAGAAGAGTAGTGTGGTTAGATCTAGGCATTGGAAGATCAATTTATCAACCAAAGAAGGAAAGAGTAAGAAGAGTCACTGGAAGTAGGAAGATCAATTAAAAAGCCATTGTCCTATTCTACAGGGGAGGTAATGAGACCCTAAGCTGATGTGATGGTCAGATGGAGAAAAGAAATGTCTAAAAAAAGAGCTATGTTGTTAAAATTGACAGTATTTAGGAACTTGATATTAGAGGGAGTAAGAGGGAAAAGTGAAAAATGACAAAGTTTTGAACATGGATGGACAGTAAGACAATGGTGTTATCAATAGAGCTAGAGAAATTAAGGGGAATAGCAAGTTTAGAACCAAAGAAAATGAGTTCCATTTTGGGCAGGCAGAGTCTGAGGTACTGGTAGGATACCCATCTAAAATGGTCAACAGACAGCTAGAGTTCAAATAAGTCTTCTATTGTATATATTTGTTCAGGATCTCTTCCTGACCCCATGGACCATAATATATTAATACTATGAAAGGGGTTTTCTTGACAAAGATACTGGAGTGCTTTGACATTTCCTTCTCCAGTGGGAACAAAAGTTAAATGACTTGCCCAGGATTACATAGCTAATAAGTATCTGAGGCAGGATTTGAACTCAGGTCCTCCAGACCCAGCACTCTGCCTTCACATGGATATACACAGAAGTATGTTTAAGGATTTAGGTGTCCTATGCATAAAGGGGATTATCAAACCAGTGGGAAATCATTAAAGGAGAGTGTGTAGAGAGAAGAAAGGAGGATGTTAGACTCTTGGATGGTGACTAGAAAGACAAAGATGAATCCATAAAGGGGACCAAGGAGTGACCAGACATGTAGAATGATAATATGCTATAGCACTTCAGAGTTGGGAGACAAAGTAACCCAGTCCAATCTATGTTTCTATATTCCCCCAAAATGCCCAGATGACTTTTACTTTAAGATCTCCAATAAGGGGAAACCAACAGAAACATCTAGTCCATTTCATTTTGTGATACTTCTAATAGTAAGGAAGTTTCTTTTTATATCAAGTCCAAATATGCTAGTTTACATCTTCTACCCACTGCTTTTACCCATTGGCTCTGGGGCCAATCAGAACAGCCCTTTTTCTGTTCCAATTGATATCCCTTTAAATACCTAAAGATAGCCACTCTCTCTTAAATTTTATAATTTGTCATTCTAATCCTTCAACTGTTTGATATGGGAAAAGGAGATAGAAAGGAACAACTATTTATGAAGCACCCATATGAGCAAGGCACTTTGTTAATTGCTTAAAGAATGAGATCACGTTTGATCCTCATATCAATCCTGCCTTTGAAGAATGTACATTATTATTATTTGGGAGAATATAACACACACATACAAGAAGCAAGGTGCTGAGTGAATAGAGTGCTGACCTGAATCAGGAAGACTTTCTGAGTTCAAATCTGACTTCAAACACTTATTAGCCATGTGACATGGGGAAAGTCATCTAATCCTGTTTGCTTCAGTTTCCTCATCTGTAAAATGGACCCAGAGAAGGAAATGGAAAACTTCTGCAGTATCTTTGCCAAGAAAACCCCTAAAAGGGACATGGAGAGAATCTTTATGCCTAAGATTAGAATTTATTGTATTTGTTTTCTCTTCCCTTTTAACAAAGTCCTAAAAATTCTTTGATTCTATCACTTATTCATTTATTTTTTTTTTTTAAATTTAAGCATTTATTTATTTATTTAAAACTTAAATGCAAAATAAGAAAAAACACAATGGAAAAACAGAGACAGAAAAAGAAAAGAAAAGAAAGCAAAAGAAATTGTCATATGCCTAGCAGAAAGAACATCAGGGAGAATTCAAAATATGTAACAATAAATTTCCATTTCAAGAAAGCATATATAGTAATAGAAGACATTGTGTTCTTAACTGTCCATCTTTTCTTTGTTTCCCTTAAGTTTTCTTTTGTTCTCTGCTATGCACTTTTTACTTTTTTTTCCCCCTTTACTTCTCCAGCCTTTTCCTCCCCCAAGCAGGTTACAGTTAAGCATGGATACATTTATGAATATATATATGTATATATATATACATGTACACACACATATATACATATATGCATACACATATACACATATGCCTACATCTCTAAACATATCCACATATCTATACTTACACATATATCTAAAACAAGATTAATGTGGCTGACATATACTGTAAATTTTTCTCTTGATTGAATCTTTTTTAAGCTTGACTTTGAGGTCAGTGATTACTATCCCTACTTTTTTTTCTTATAAATTCCACTCCTGATCATTGTTATTATGTTTGTATATATTTCTTATCTCCTATCCCTGCTAACTCTTCTACTTTATTTCTGCACTTGCCTTGCTATTTATTAACCTCCTCCCCCAAACCCATGGATCCCTTTCTTATCTTTTTCCTCCATCCTTTCCCTCTCTCTCTCTATCCCATTGCTATCAATCTACACACTCCCTTTCCAATTAATCTAAACACCTTTTTATACCTCTACCTTATATTATTCCCCACTTTCCCTCCCTATTTATCCCTTTCCCATTAATCTACACACCATATCCCACTCCTGTTAATTTATACATTTTTCTATACCTCACCTTATCCTATTCCCTACCCCCCCCTTATTTCTTTATAGATTTGGAAGGTGCTATTCCCTTTTTGGTATGTATACATACACTCATACACACACACAGAGTTTTCTCTTTAACACATTCCTGATGTGAATAGATTTGTAGATTTTTGATACTATTATCACTCCTCCCCCATCTAATTTCTCTGTGTTTGTGCTTGTACCTCATTCTTTTAGCATAATTATTTAAAAATTTTTTTTCTAGGCAATTTTGCTTTTTAGAGTCACGTCATACTCAGCTCTACTCCGATCTTACTTTTGGGTACCCAATTACTTATGCCAATCTTATATATATATATGGTTTACATTTTCATATATAAAACATGAACAATTTATCCTTATTGAGTCCTTTGAAATTGGTCTTTGATGTTGTTTCTTCTATGTTAAAGTTCAGATTTGTTTGAGACAAAATTCTGAAAATCTGACAGTTCATTGAATACCCATTTTTTACCATTCAGTATCATACTTAATTTTTCTGGATATAATATTTTTGGCTGCAACCTAGTTCTTTTGATGATACACACACACACACACACACACACACACATAGTATTTTAGGACCTGAGATTTTTTATTGTGGCTGCTGATAAATCCTATATAATTCTTATTGTTATTATATATTAGCATATTTAAACATTTTTGTTGTTGCTTAAGAAATTTTCTTTTTGATTTGGAGATTTTGAAATTTAGCAAAAATATTTCTATATGTTTTCTTTGTAGGATCTCTTTGAGGTGGTGATTGGTGAATTTTTTCTATTTCTACTTTCCCCTTTCTCTCACTTCAAGAAATTTTTCTTTTTTTTGTATTATTTTGTCAAGCTTCTATTTTTTTTTTTTTGGTTACAGCTTTCCTGCAGTCCATTTATTCTAATATTTTTCCTTCTTGATCTGTTCTCCAGATCTGTAGTTTTTCTTATAAGATGTTTCACATTCTCTTCTATTTTTCCATTCTTTATATTTGCTTTATTTTTTCCTGGTCTTTTATAGCTTCACTGATTTCCCCTTGCCCAATTCTAATTTTCAGAGTCATTTTCTTCTTTAAGACTAAGGCTCTGCTTTTCTAGGTGGTTTCTTTTCATAATCTTCTTGTTTATCTTGGATTATTTTTGTCTTCTCCTCCTTCTCCTCCTCTTCCTCCTTCTTATTTTTTCAGGTTTTCTTAAATCTCTTTTATTTTATTTTTAAAGTATTTTTTGATCTGTTCTATAAATTCTTTTTTGGAGGGACAAATAGCCATTTAACACTATTCTTTGGGTAGGTGAGATGTTTTTCCCCTCTGTATCCTCCTTTGATGAACCTCAGTCTTCACTATTCCTGTAGTAACTTTCTATGGTTGAGTTCTTTCTCTTTTGTTCATTTTTTAAAAAAGAACTTATTAGTGTAATTCTCTAGTCTGGATGGGAGGGTGATGCCTCTGGTTTCACTTTAGTTCTCCTCTTTGACCTGGAACCCCAAATCAAGACTTCTTCACCTTTCTGTAAGTGCCAGAAGCCAACAGCTACCCTGACCCACTACTTCTGCATTCACAGGGTATATTAGTTCATTTTCACCCAGAGTGATGTCTCCATGGTGCAGCTGGATCTGGCATTCCTCATCAGCAGGAGTTCCCTTAATCTTCAGAGATTTGGACCCCTGATTCCCCATGCTGTCTGAGAGGTAAAAGTTCCTGTTGTTTGGACTGAGGCTGCCTCAGAAGCCAGGCTAGTCCCAGAGCTCCCTGCCCACTGTTTCATCAGAATTAGCCTAGAATTTTCATCAAAGTTTAACACTGGTTACACCTCAGTCTGAGATCTTTCTTTGGCCTTCTCCCATGGTCCTAGGAGTATCCCTCTTCTGCCCTGAGTCTCATTTGTTTTTCACTTCAGTTTTCCCTGGGGTGCAATTTTGTTTTGTTTGTGGGGAATCTGGAGAGCTTGGAATTTTCTGACCTACTTGGCCATCTTCCCAAAATCCTCCCTTCATTTTTATAATTTTTGCTGGCTCTCTCCAACACATTTTTCAGGAAGTCATTCCACTTTCTCATTAGTTCCACTTTCTCTGATAGTTCAACAGGTCTTCATGTCTGACCCAACCTCTCTTACTTTCACCTATACTTTCTTCTTCTTTCTCTGTATCTTTGATGGTTGATCTTCACTTCCATTTGCTCTTATAATACTATGTATTTTCAAGAGCAGGAGAAAATATAGCCCCTTTTCTCCCTAAGCTCCTGATATATAAACTCAAACATACTTTGGTTTAAAGACCATAATATTATGGAATCTTAGAGTTGCAAGGAACCATCATTTAATCCTCCTTTGTACTCAGTATTGAAATCTTCCCTACGTTATCCATGACAGTATCAAATCTCTGTCTGACACATGAAAACTTAGCCAGGAACTACGCTTTCAATGAGTTAATTGAGGATGCCCTTAAACTAAGAAGTTTCCTTAGTTTCCTTAATAGAAGTGGAATCTTTTACTTATTAGACCATTTCTTTTTTCCTTTGAGGAAATGATCTGTTTTTTTCTCCCTTCATGGAAAAGTTAGACATGAGAGAACCAATATCAGAGGAATTATAAAGAGAATTGTGTGCTTTTGTAACCTCTATATCCCTTTGTACCAGATAAGGTCTCTCTAATGTATTAAATTGGACTCTCCCTAACACCTTGATATTACTTTTCCTTCCCCCCTGCTTCCCAGTTCCCTCCCTAGTTTAATGCACTAATATAGAAGATGTCTCTTTGAACTTTGCTGATTTTGCTGTTTCAAAGACAAGTGGCCTATGGGTGAAAAGAATGTGAAGATTTATACAGGTGTGGAAATGACTTTGAGATGCCATTTTTTGCCTTGAAAACTACAAAACTTTTATTCTTCTTTAAAAAGCATGGCTATTTAATAAAGATCCTCTGAATCTCCGCTGAGGTTCTGCCCATTAAAAGTCAGGATAGACTAAGTAAAATAGAATGATACACCATTCAGAGATCTTCAAAGGCCATGGAGGTGAGCATATATTGAAAAAATGGTTGAACCAACGTTCAGGGTTAGTTTCAAAGCCTTGGGTTTGAGGGCAAATATATCACTTGTCCCTTTCCAGAAATAACACTTTATTTCAATCATAGCTAGAGTTTGTGGAGAATGTCCAAATCACAGGCCACAAATTTTAATAAAAGCCTGGCACTAGCAAGATTAGAGTTAATAGATTATTGATCAGTCTAATGGTTAGTGACAAACTAATTTTTCTCACTAACTCTGCCATTGGGCTTTTGTCTGTCTGGGAGGCCAATCCAATAAGAGCCCATTATTTGGCATTATTTTCTTGTGTCATGTAGCATATGTGTCAGCAGTGGCTCTGAAATGCTTATTGTCAGAATCGCTCTGGGGTAGTGGTATCCCTGCTATTGTGAATCCTTTTCTGAAGCTGCTTTTCTTTGTGCCTTCAGAGACTGGCAAATATTTTTTCAGTATGAAATGGCCTGAGTTTGAAAGCACAGAGATAAGGGTTGTATCTGATTGTACCATCATCTACTAATACCTGTTATGGTTGACTAAATTTCCAATTATGTGACTCTATTCAATATTGGGATGAGGGTCCTGAAACGACATGTTGTTAGTGATCTTTCTTGCTCCCTAGGAGAACTTCTAATCTTTGAATAAATAACAAAGGTCATCTTTTAAAAAACACAAATACTGAACTAGCTGCCTTTTAGAGGAGAAGATAGTGTACTTTAGGAAGGACACATACTCTAAACTCCCAATCACTGGTGTTAAAATGTAAAACACCAAATGGGTATACATATTTTTAAAAAGTAGTCTTATAGATTTCATTATGAGATTGAGGTCATTTGCTTCCTATTGATTTATAAAATGAAGACTAACTTTTTTTTTAAAGTAAATAATAATAATAGCCGATATCTTTCCACATAGTGTTTCCCAAACCATCCCTCAATGTGCTCTCCTTTATCTAAACTCATTTTTAAGCTATTCTCTCACATGGAACTTACCATTGATGACTTCAAATATCAACTTTGTCTTCCTGGAAGATTATTAGCAACTTGAGGGCAAGAACTAGATCTACACAGCACCTGGCACAGGGCTTTGCCATATGTTTTAAGCACTCCAAAATAATTGTTGTTTGGCGATGGAAGCCTGACTTAGGTCAGGATTATTGTTGTTGAGTGTCTCACTCATGCCCAATTTTCTGTGACCCTGTTTGGGGTTTTCTTGACAAGATACCGTAGGAGATTGCTATCTTCTTCTCCAGCTCATTTTACAGATGAATAAACTGAGGCAAACAGAATTAAGTGACTTGCCCAGGGTCACACAGCTATTATGTGTTTGAAGCCAGATTTGAACTTAGATCTTCTTAACTGCAGGCCTAGGACTCTATCGATTGTGTCACCTAACTGCTTTAAAGGCAGGATTATAGATGGTGATTTAATTGTGAGAGGGAGCATGACATAGTGGGTAGAAAATTGGCTTCTGAGACAAAAAGGCCTGACTTCAAATCCTGCACTTTACTGATTTTGTGATCCTGGATGAGTCATTTAACCTCTCAGTCTCCTATACTGTTCTCATACTGTAGCAGAGAACATCCTGATTTGCTCTGGTAGAGTTCAGTTCTCATTGGGAATTTTATATATTGAGAAAATCTCAGATTTTGTTAAAACAACATTTACTTACAAAATTATCCTTTTGCCCTGATCTGGTCACCTATATGCTCTGGTCAGAAATCATCAATGGCTCCCTATGGTCCACAGAATAAACCTCAAATCTATCCCTGGTATTCAAGGACCTCAGCCTACTAACAGCTCTGATGGGCACTGCCCTTTGGAAGCTGATATTTTGAAGTTGAGTGATGGAGAGCAATGCCATTTTTCTCTTTGGAGTTTCCTTTTTAATGAATCAGATACAGAAAGGAATGATTGTTATGTTAGACCATTTGGGGTTTCTGTACTCCAGCCCTTCACGGCTTTTGTTGCCATGGCAATGCTCACTAGGTCCAATTCAAAGCCAGTTGGTAGAAACACAACTTCTGTTTTGCTTCACTAAGCAGATTTGCTAAAATGTTTTGTTGTGTTTTCTTTTTCTTCTTTTTTTTCCCCAGTGGTGCATGAAAAAAAAGTGGTAGGGAAAAATGCTTTTCAATTGAAGAAAAAGGTTAAAAAAGTCAAAGAATTATGATAAAAATTAAAAGAAAAAATGGGTAGAAGAAATATATTGCCAGATAATTTAAATTCTTTGTTGCATGGGTTGCCATATCATGTTATGGTATAAACTACACTTTCTAGAGAGTAAACCTGTGAGGTTTATAGCATGAGTAATATTATCTTTATTTTACAGATGGGGAAGCTGAGACTTAAAGCAGTTATGATTGGTTTAAGATGACAAGCTTAGGAAATAAAAAAGACAATTTTTCAAATCTAGATTTCCTGACTCAAAGTCTAGTGTTCTTTACACTATTTAATGCTCATCGTATTTCTCATATCCATACCCCTTCTGTTGATTTCCACTCTTACTACTCTTATGTTGACCTTAATTATCACCTACATTAGATATTGTAATAGTGTCCTAGCAGGTCTTGTTTCCAATGAAATTTTTAATGCAACTGCTAGGCTAATATTCTTCTTTTTATTTTTATAAAGCTTTTTATTTACAAAACATATGAGTGACCTTTCAACATTGACCTTTGCAAAAAACTTTTTTTTCCCAAGCTTTTTCTTTCCTTCCCCCCACCCCCCCACCCCTAGATGACAGGTAATCTAATACATGCTAAATAGGATAAATTATATGACAAATACAATACATGTATACATATCTATACAGTTATCTTACTGCACAAGAAACATCAGATCTAGAAAGAGAAGAAGAAAAAAAACAACCTAAGAAGGAAAACAAAATGCATGGAAATATTCCCAAAAAGCGTTAAAATGCTGTGTTGTGGTTCACTCTCAGTTCCCACAGGCCTCTCTCTGGATGTATATGATTATCTTCATCGCAGAACAACTGGTTTGAATCACATCATTGTTGAAGAGAACCATGTCCATCAAAATTGATCATCATATAGTCTTGTTGCTGTGTATAATGTTCTCCTGGTTCTGCTGATTTCACTCAGCATCAGTTCATGCAAGTCTCTCCAATCCTCTCTGAAATCCTCCTGTTGGTCATTTCTTACAGAACAATAATATTCCATAACATTCATATACCATAATTTATTCAGCCATTCTCCAATTGATGGGCATCTTTTCAATTTCCAGTTTCTTGCCACTACAAAAAGGGCTGCCACAAACATTTTTGCACATGTGGGTCCCTTTCCCTCCTTTAAGATCTCTTTGGGATATAGGCCCAGTAGAAACACTGCTGGGTGAAAGGGTATGCACTGTTTGATAACTTTTTGAGCATAGCTCCAAATTGCTCTCCAGAATGGTTGGATCCATTCACAGTTCCACCAACAATGTATCAGTGTCCCAGTTTTCCCACATCCCCTCCAACAGTTATCATTATCATTTCCTGTCATTTTAGCCAATCTGACAGGTGTGTAGTGGTATCTCAGAGTTGTCTTAATTTGCATTTCTCTGATCAATAGTGACTTGGAGCACCTTTTCATGTGACCGGAAATAGTTTCAATTTCTTCATCTGAAAATTGTCTGTTCATATCTTTTGACCATTTGTCAATTGGAGAATGGCTTGAATTCTTATATATTTGAGTCAATTCTCTATATATTTTAGAAATGGGGCCTTTATCAGAACCTTTGGATGTAAAAATATTTTCCCAGTTTACTGCTACCCTTCTAATCCTGTCTGCATTCATTTTGTTTGTACAAAAACTTTTTAACTTGATATAGTCAAACTTATCTATTTTGTGATTAATGATGACCTCTAGTTCCTCTTTGGTCACAAATTCCTTCCCCCTCCACAGGTCTGAGAGGTAAACCATCCTACATTGTTCTAATTTGTTTATAATACCATTCTTTATGCCTAGATCATGAATCCATTTTGACCTTATCTTGGTATATGGTGTTAGGTATGGGTCAATGCCTAATTTCTTCCAGACTAGTTTCCAATTATCCCAGCAGTTTTTGTCAAATAGTGAGTTTTTATCCCAAAAACTGGGGTCTTTGGGTTTATCAAACACTAGATGACTATTGTCATTGAGTATTTTGTCCTGTGAACCTAACCTATTCCACTGATCCACTACTCTATTTCTTATCCAGTACCAAATGGTTTTGGTGACCACTGCTTTATAATATAGTTTTAGATCTGGTGCAGCTAGGCCACCCTCATTTGCATTTTTTTTTCATTAATTCCCTTGAAATTCTTGACCTTTTGTTTTTCCAGATGAATTTTGTTGTTATTTTTTCTAGTTCAGTTAAATAATCTCTTGGGAGTTTGATTGGTATAGCACTAAATAGATAGATTAGTTTAGGCAGTATTGCCATCTTTATTATATTCGCTCGACCTATCCAAGAGCACTTGATGTTTTTCCAATTGTTTAGATCTGACTTTATTTGTGTGAAGAGTGTTTTGTAGTTTTGCTCATACAGATCCTGACTTTCCCTTGGCAGATATATTCCCAAATATTTTATACTATCGATAGTTATTTTGAATGGAATTTCTCTTTGTATCTCTTGCTGTTGCATTTTGTTGGTGATGTATAAAAATGCTGATGATTTATGTGGATTTATTTTGTATCCTGCAACTTTGCTAAAGTTGTGGATTAATTCTAATAGTTTTTTAGTTGATTCTCTAGGGTTTTCTAAGTAGACCATCATATCATCTGCAAAGAGTGATAATTTGGTTTCCCCATGACCTACTCTAATTCCTTTAATCTCTTTTTCTTGTCTTATTGCCAAGGCTAGCATTTCTAATACAATATTGAACAGTAATGGTGATATTGGGCAACCTTGTTTCACCCCTGATCTTATTGGTAATGGTTCCAGTTTATCACCATTACATATGATGCTAGCTGATGGTTTTAAATAGATGCTACTGACTATTTTAAGGAAAAGTCCATTAATTCCTATACTCTCTAATGTTTTTAATAGGAATGGATGTTGGATTTTATCAAATGCTTTTTCTGCATCTATTGAGATTATCATATGTTTTTTGTTAATTTGGTTATTAATATAGTCAATTATGTTAATAGTTTTCCTAATATTGAACCATCCCTGCATTCCTGGTATAAATCCTACTTGGTCATGGTGTATTATTCTGGGAATGATTTTCTGTAATCTCTTTGCTAATATTTTATTTAAGATTTTTGCATCAATATTCATTAAGGAGATTGGTCTATAATTTTCTTTCTCTATTTTTGTTTTACCTGGTTTAGGTATCAGTACCATGTCTGTATCATAAAAAGAGTTTGGTAGGAGTCCTTCATTCCCTATTTTTTCGAACAGTTTATGTAATATTGGAGTTAACTGTTCTTTAAATGTTTGGTAGAATTCACATTTAAATCCATCTGGTCCTGGGGATTTTTTCTTAGGGAGTTGATTAATGACTTGTTCTATTTCTTTTTCTGAAATGGGACTATTTAAGTAATTTATTTCCTCTTCTGTTAATCTGGGCAATCTATATTTTTGTACATATTCCTCCATTTCACTTAGGTTATCAAATTTATTGGCATACAGTTGGGCAAAGTAACTCCTGATTATTGCTGTAATTTCCTCTTCATTGTTGGAAAGTTCTCCCTTTTCATTTTTGAGACTAACAATTTGATTTTCCTCTTTCCTTTTTCTAATTAAATTAACTAGAGGTTTATCTATTTTGTTGGTTTTTTTCATAAAACCAACTTTTAGTTTTATTTATTAATTCAATAGTTTGTTTACTTTCAATTTTACTAATCTCTCCTTTTATTTTTAGGATTTCAAGTTTGGTATTTGATTGGGGGTTTTTAATTTTTTCTTTCTCTAGCTTTTTTAGTTGCAAGCCCAATTCATTGATTTTCTCTTTTTCTATTTTATGCAAATAAGCATCTAGAGATATAAAATTTCCCCTTAT